>JBBMJY010000003.1:16500591-16535908 GCA_037833715.1 Toxotes lorentzi
ACACACACACACACACACACACACACACACACACACACACACACACACACACACACACACACACACACACACAAGCCCCAAGCCTATTACACAACCACTGACCTGCTGACCATTCCCAAAGAATCCCTGGAGGTAAAATGTGCTTTTTGGTGTCATTGCCCGCAAAGAGAATCCACACACTGCTGCTGAGCATCTCATCCTTCTGGTAGATAAAGGGATTGTTTGAAAAATACAGGGTGACAAGACTGTTAGGAATGTTGACACAGTTCATCACTCTTTAAAGTGACCCCACGCAGAGGTGAGATGTCGTGCAACCTTCAGCTCTGGTAGCAGATGAGAGGTGGCTTGGTGTGTGTAATAAAGCAGATGTGGGAACAACATAGTTGTGGTGCTGCTTTATAATTGCTAACGGCAGCTGTGACTGCAGATGCTGTTTTCTTAAGCGCTAAGCAGGATCTATTTGATCTGAAGATACATTTAAAACAGTATTAATATTCAAGTCAAGACAATTTAATTTATGTGGCCCAATTACAATTTTGCCTAAGTGTATTCAGATTATATGGTGCTATAGTTTCAAAAGTACATGGTTGCACAAAGGCCTTTTTAAAAAAAAAAAATCTAATCATCCCTTTATATAGAGTGAGGTGGAAAGTAAGCGTAGGGAGGAAATAAATGAATAAATAACAGCAACAAATGACTACGTAACACAGAACGACCACAAGGAGTGGAAAAATGACCAAAAAGAGACATAAAATGACCAGTTAGATGCAAAACAACCAACAAGAGACGCAAAACACCACAAAGACAGCAAAAAGACACAAAATGACTACAAATGGAGTGTCTTATTCAGTCTGGAGATTGTATCCAGGAGAAGTCGGGGGACCTTTTACCTGTGTGTGCGCAGGGGTCCATTTTCTCACAATCTGTCCATGCAGATAACCTTTAAGAAGAGTGCATGACTAAAAAAAAAAAAAAAGTACTGTAGATCTTTACTTCCCTCTCTGTAGGTATAAACTCATAGTGGTCAGCGCACACACGCACACGTACACACCCACCTGCACACTCTGCCAGATAAATCGAAAGATGTCCGTTTGTTCATGGTTAGTGACCTGTTAGGCTGATACATGTGAACCTTCCTGACCTAAATCAGAAGTGACATAAAGGTGACTGCACCGTACCTGTGGGCCTCCTCTGCCATTTGTGTCGTCAAACCAAACCACAACTGGCAAAGCAGAAAAAAAAAAAACAGAAAAAGTTTACACAACAGAACAACATTTTTGGTTTAAACACTGACGGGACTGTGACAGATAGGATCATTTTTATCTATTCCTCATCTTACAGTTACCTTCCAGAGTGGAGATACCTGCTGGGATGAATATATATTAATGAGAAGTAGCAGTGAGGCTTTTTTTCAGCCGGTGCCCTTGATAAAATGGCTGCCATCTAGGAATGTGCCATCAGTGACAGAGCAGGAGTGCTACACTGAGTACTTTTTACAATTCTCCAAGCTACTTCCCCTCCCCATTATTTTTCCTTTGCCGTTTTGTCTTTCTTTGCTGGTTCAAGAACACACAAGACCTGGGGTCATTGTGTTTGTGCAGACATCAGCTGATTTGCACTTTGCCTCAGGCAGAGTGAGGAGCAGGGAGAGAGAGGAGGAGAGAGAGAGAAAAGACACAGAGCAAAACAAACAGCCAGACAGAGCAGGGAGCAAAGTCATCCACCAAAAACTCAAAACTGGTGCAAGGTATGAATGCTCTTCTCTATCCGCTGTCCTTGAGTGGATGTTCGCTCCCTCCCTCCTCTGCTCCGTTGTCTCTGTCAGCCTCTTTGTGGGTTTGGGCTGTAGAGGGGAAGTGCCTGTGATGTCTGATCACAACATGACACTGCAGAACATCGACTGCTCTTTCCAGCTGTCTTCTTGAGTTATCCTCTTTCTTCAGGCCTCATTCAGCTAGCCTTGTACTGGGGCTGTGTCTGCAGACTCTACAGTCTTGTCAGGACAGTTAGAGATGGGTAAACCCTGTTACCAGCCTCCTGCCTGCTATTTCTGACCTCATTAGCACAGTCAGTGCATGCTAATTACCACATTTATGTCTTCTTTGTTTAATTCATACAAAAAAAAAGTTTTTGTAAGGATTTAACAAATGACTCTGGTCCTGCACAAACCAGTTAAGTATGGATGTTTTTTGTTATGGGCCCAGGCTCAGGGGCCCGAGACATCAGAGTGCCCCTGGGCCAGAGCCTCTCTGTGTGACAATATTGTTTATATTTCTTGTTTAGAAGTCGAAGAACTCAGTTAAAAGTACACAAAATCACCACAAAGAGAATCAAAAGAAAACCGCTCTCAAAGGTTTGAATATTCCTTCAACAACAATTAGTTTACTGGAGCAGGAGATTAAGCAGCAGTTATGACGTCCCCTTCGTTTTTGTTTCTGATATTACATTACTTCAGGGCTCTGACGTCTTTCATCAAACCAACCTAAAGAATTTCACTTTCCCTGTAACTTTAATCTGCTTTATCTCATCACAGTGAGCTCCAGCGACAAGTACACTGAAGCAGTGACCACACGGCTCTCAGATTCCTCCATTTGCCTTGATCTGAGTGGTTCGAGAGAGAAAGTTTCCCATTTGAAATCAGATCAGTTACACAGTACTGCAGACTAATTCTCTTACCTTCACTCTGCTTAAAATGTAACAAAGCCCCCATGAGAAACCTCCAGCAAATAGATAGCAAGATATAAAGTTAATCAGCCAACCAAAATTAAATCAGGATTATCCTGGCAAAGCTGTATAGCTTACACAGTAATATTTTACTTAAGTATTTGGAAACATGCCCAAATATGAGCAATCACGTCTACACCCACTGCTCAGAAGTGACGTTAAGCCCGCAGAAGAATTTACTAATAGGTCTGTGTGGCCGGGCTCAGACTCAGTGAAAAGCAGCTGGCAAAGACCAAGAAGTCAAGACAACTCATGTAACCATGACCACATTTAATCAGCAGCAGGCTCTTATACAAAGACAATAAGCAGTTCATTAGAGTCACTGCTGAGCTGGTGGTTTACAAAGGAAAACACTCAAACACACCCAGGCAACAAAAAGTCAACAAAATGAGACTTCTGTTTGTTGGTACAGTGCTTTTGGTTTTACAGTTGGTTTACTGTAAATTACTTATGTGTTCTAGATAGATAGATAGATCACACTGATTAAGAATTCTCATAATCACAAGGTTGATTGTAGGATCATTATTATAACTCTTGCAATGATGATACTGATGATAATAATAATCATTGTTATGATACTGCTGTAATAATAATCCTCATTAATTTCAGGCATAAAAGCTTTCAGTGCTTCAGTGAGAACCAGAACAATGTATAAATACCTACCAATATCTCACACACGGACACGTGGAATATCACAACAGAAGGATTATAAACTGTGATTTTCAAGCTTGAATTCTGAATGATTGGACCAAAGTTTTTGATCCTTGCAGCTGATGACCCTTCACCTTCCCATCCCTGCTTCGGAAAAACTCAAAAAGGCCTGAGGAGCTCTGGAGGCTGAGCTGCGGCTTGTAGGAATTTACTACATGCACGTGTGTGCCAGGCTGCATTGATTTGTATGATGCGAGCCAGACGTGCCATCCCAAATGGTCAGAAGACAAAAGAAATGAGATTGTATGGCCACTCATACTGTAGAGCCTGGCTACTGGGCACATTTCACGCCTCCATCACCGTGGAAACTCAGCATCGGCTGAGCGTGGAGAGTAACAACAAACCCTACATTGGAGGAGGGAGTTCATTTGCGCCCTGGCAGCAGGGTAGGCAGACAAAAAGAGACCTTTTCCTTTCTACCATGACAGAAAAAAAAAACTGCTGTAATTCTGCAGCTGACAGCTCTCTCTCACATGGAAGCAGTGTGAAAGTCCAACTAAAACAAGCATTAATAGTCTGGATCAGAAGATTATTTGCCTCTCTGGGTGTTTGCTTTTAATGAGAGATGCCATTCACACCTTTCAATTGCTATTCATTTCTACTATCGCTCACATCTCCTGTGCACAATGCGCTGCCTTTATGTGCTGAATTAGACCTATTGTATGTGCAAACCTTCAGCCGCTTGTATCGTGATCTCTCATCGCTTCGCCTTCATGCACACAGAGAAATTCATTTCAGCTCTTTTATTACAGCACAAGCACACATTGCCATTACCTGCCCTTTTTTATACAGCCAAATGGAATAAATGAGCTTTTAGTAGCACCATAAAAATGTTAACACAATGCTGACACACGGACAAATGTGAGCTCTTGATTAGAAACACTCCTGTTTTGCAGCTAACAAACAGCGCTGATGTTTCAGCTTGCAGACAAATGACTCGATACTAATTCTTACTTTATAACAATAGTGAATTTATCTCTTTTGTATTTGGTGCCAGCATTTGAAGCCTAGCCCTCACTGCCTTTGTGAATTTGTATTTTGGTGGTGAAGCCACTTGGGAACTTGTTTCTGTGAGTTGCCCGTGCAGGGCAGACTCCCAGGTCTGCTGTAGCGCCAGATGGTGGTTCATTAGATCCTGTGTGTTGTGTGCTTGGTGTGAAGCGTAGGAGGAGCAGGGCGGATGTTGTTCCCATCAACAGCCAGACTTTAAGTCTGGGTTGCTTCATCCCTATATAATGCTTCCATTACACAGAGTGCCAGAGTGCCTGGCAAGGAAAGTGATACAAGCGAAGTGTGATGGGAGGAGATGTCGCCTTTTGTTTTGCTCACTTAAAGAGGAATAACTTTTGTTTTAGGGCCTCGTGTGTTTCAATCCCTATATGCAAGGACGAAAGAGGAAAGCAGTTAATCTTTTATTGTGTTGGTCTTGGTTCTGGTGTCTACACTGATGTATGGGTTTGTTTTACTGAAGCATGTTATTCCCCTGAACTTAAACATGTGCTCTTATCTGTGATCTTATCTTTCATTGTTGTTTACTGTATCAGCAGTCTGTCATGTTTAAATCATGGATTTGTTGATGAACCCACTTGACCTCAGTAAATTCCTACATCTCCCAGAGTGCCTCTCAGCATCCCCCGAAACAGGTAACTGTTTATTCAGTCAGCAGTGGATTACTCTACATGTGTAGCTAAAAAGAGCACTAACAAAAGACAGTGTCATCAAACAGTGGAGTAGTTTGGTGGACGCTGGAGAAAAGTTGAGGCTTTCAAATCAAGAGAACAGTGAGTCATGGTTTCAACTACAAACATACAGCATGCAGCATTGAATTCTGGTCTATTGAGGCTACAGTCGATGTTTTACATCGCTGAAATATTTTCCTCTGTCAAACTCCAGTTCTTCTCGGGAATACACCACAAAACTAATTGGACCCAGAAATGAAAAGCAACGAGCATCTCTAACTGCATGACCTCAAAGAAGAAGAGACGAAACGTGATCCTCTTATTTCAGACGCGGAGGACAGTGATGGATGCTTTAATAGATTTATCGTAGGTGAAATGAGAGACATTATTTAAGGGCTGACATTTTACACTTGATCACACTGAGCTTAGATGATTTCTAACGACATTTCCAAGTCCTTTCAAGTTGTTTTCCAATATTAAAAGAATGAGTGTGGAAAGCATGACTGGCAGAGTAAAAATGTTTAGAGAAATTTTGGATTAAGCTGAAGTGACAGAATGTTCCTGGAGGTTCAATCGTGGCTTAAACAGAGTGATCTTTAAAGGGCCATGGGGGACACTGTGTATACATAGAAATAAAAAATGAAAATGATTGAAGCAGAAACATCAGGAAACCTTTTTCATGTATTCTCTGAGCAGGATAAAACTATATTAAAATGACCTGCGAGGTGCAGACCTGGGCTGTTTGTTGATTTCCTGTGTTTGTTGTAGCTGGACAACACACCAGAGGAGAGACAGCAAGACGGTTGATGGCAAACATCAACAAACACACACAAACTCTTCCTCAATTTGGAATTTTAGGAAATATGTCAAGATACGCCACAGCTACATCTGTGTTGGGATGAACATAAACAAGAGCAGGATTAGTAATATAATTCTGGCTGGTTGCCCACCTGTCCTGTTATAATTCGGCCTGCAGCGCAGTGGGTGGTGTGAGAGAAACCTGACCTCTCTCCTTGAATATGTTGTTGTGGTTTGAGCTCCTCCAGCTGCTCGCAGACACGCAAGGCCGCCACAAGGCTTGCACTTGCACTTAATGTCGCTCTTTTTCCTTTCCCCGGCCCATTTACATTGTCACATGGTGCGCAGATAGAGGTTGATGATTAGAGACTGCATGAGAAAGGGCACAATCACAGTAACCACAAGTTGGAGAAAAGCAGGTGCTACCAGAAAAAAACAAGGAACCTTATTTCTCTCTCAGTGTGTGTCTGTCCTTGGCTGAAGAGTGCATAACGCTCAGCTGCAGAATATCCAGGGCAGATGCCTTTTCACAGAGGAATGCAGTAGAAGGGAGGCAGACTGGTACCTGGCTTGGTTGATAAGCTGAGCATTAGGAGATAGAGAGGAACAAAAAAGCCTCTGTCTCCATCATCAACTCATCTCTCTCTCTCTGTCCCATTCTCCTCTGATCCTTGCATCATGTTATCTCAGAAGCTTCCCCTGCTTGAAATCTTTATACAAAAGCTTGGTCTCACAACCACAAAACATCAAAGGCGTAGTGTTTTGTGATTTTGCAGAGTTCGTCTCTGTACCTTGTAGAACAAGACTGAGAGTTTACAGCCACAGCAGCTCTGTGAGGCTGCGCTTTTGGTGCTTTCAGCTAAATGTGTTTGAAATGACAAAGCTAACATGTTGATGCTTAGTGTATTCACCATGTTTATCATCGTGGTTTAGAAAGGATCTGGGGAGTATTGTATTGGAACCTGATTCACATAGTGTTCAGCCAATAAATAGAAAGTACAGCTGAAGCTGATGGGAATGTTATTAGTTCAGGTAATAAATAAACTAAAAGTATTCAAAAGTTTCACCTGATGACAGTTAAAAATATATATATATAAATAAATAAAAAATTCTTCCAACAGGTGTTGAGACATTTTACCAAAAATCACAGATCAAAGTCATTAAGATACCAACAGACAAACATTGCCATGGTACGGGGAGACAATAGACACAGCCTGGACCCAAAAGCAGACAGATGAAGCAGCGGACAAGTTTCAACAGTTCATTCCAAAGTCCAAAAAAACAAAAGAAAGAAAGGAGAGGAAGGAAGAGGGATTCCTGGGCGGCAGGGAAGCATCAGCCGGAGCAGAGTTGTTGAGCCACGTGGGGAAGAAACCAGAGGAAACTGCGGGAGGAGAGCACAGTGGTTAGTAGGGGTCAGGAAAAAGTTCAGACGGTGAGTTAAGTTACACAGCGAATAGAGCTACAGAGATCTAATCACCACAGGAGATGACAGAACAAACTGGCGAGGGTGGACACGAACGCCGAGCCTCTTATGCTTTGAGGGAGGGCTGATTGCGCTCCGATTGCACACAGGTGTGTGCTATCAGCCTGTAAGGTTGGTGAAGGGAGTAGGGAGGAGCCGCCCAGGAATCTATTACCTGAAAGCACACTCACACATACACACTGACACATACATGCAGAGAGAACAAAAACAACAAAACCCAACAGGCAGCAGAGCTGGCCCACAACATGCCATCCATAAAAAAAACAACATGATGTTGGTTCTTTTTTTTTTTTTTTGCTCCAAAATACTTTTATTTTAGTAGAAAAAAAAGTTTGAAAATGCCCTAATCGTACCAGTTATGACATAATAAGATATAATAAGATATAAGATATAATAGAAACATTACCCACATGACGTCCAAAGTTTGATTTTGACATTCAGTAAAGCAAAATTATCTGCAGTGAGGAAGAAAAATATAAAGAAAAAGAAAAAAAACAGTCCCTTACACCACAGAGAAACTGGATGTAGCAGGTGGATAGCATGTGAATTGGATGTATAATAAAAATGAGGTGGACGTGAGAATCTCTTGTATCCTGGAGATCTGGCTAGTTTGTCTTTAACATATAGATCACCTGAGCTTCACACTTCTGTTTTTACACACGTAAATTACACATGCAGCATGGTGAGAGTGTTACGTTGCACCAGGGAGAAAAAACAAACAAGTCGTGAGTAAATAAGTGAAAACACACACACACACACACACACACACACACACACACACACACACACACACACACACACACATGTGAGGATTGTGTGCGAGTTTGTTTTCCTGAGATTAAAGAATGTTCATTTTGAGATCGGTGCCTCAGCCTTATTTATGTTGCACGATATTGATTGCACAAGCAATCGATGCAAAATAATGGCTGGGGTCAGAGGTCAACTTTAACATGTTGCCCACAGATGTGTGTGTGTTGAGCTGGAGAATTCTTCCCTCATGTCTTTACCTTGTTGTGCTGGTCAGTGCCTTTTTTGTCTCATTAATATGTATATCATGAAGTGTGTGGGTATGATACTATTATGCATTTACAACAGCTTAGTTATCAATGTAGTATTAGTAAAGTGGTAAATGTAGTTTTGGAGGATGTAAATACGATGGACACTGAAAATACTGCAGTTAGAGAAATAATCTGATGAGTCATATGTAAAAGTCCAGCACCACATGTTATTTTAATGGTAAATTCAGCTGAGTAACCTAAGCCAAACTGATCCTCCACTACAATGGAGTGTGATGGTGGAGCTTTGTTCCCACGTCATAAACTGAGCTGTCACTGCAAGAGGAAGAAGTGAACATTAATTTGTACTTATTGAACCGGTTAATGAGCTATTCAGGAAAATACCAATATTCAGTGTTTGCTTCATTGCGCCTCATGAACATGAAGTCCTGCTATTAAGCAGACTAATTAAAATCACAAATCAAAATCTTCTGGTTTTTCTGTTTTATTAGAGCTCATAGACGAACGTTTATTAGTTTTGTTGACATGCTGAATAAAGACGTATAAATGTCACCATCTGGCACGTGGAGCAGGAGGCATCTCTTCCTGATTAGCTTCACTGAGTCTACATGCAAGAAGACAGGAATACACAAGTCCCTCAGGTGGAGGCCATAAGATGAGAGATTTGTTATAAATACACTTCTAAGAACATTTTCTATAATGTAAATACTAGCGACAATGACCTGGGATAAAGGTCATGTTTAGCCACTAGCAGCCTGGCTCTATGCATGGTAATGTCCTTTGGTGGCTGAGGTCACCACTTTGGTCAAGACTAAAACGTTTCAACAAATATTGTGTGTATCGCCATAAAATGACATTCATGGTTCCCAGAGGATGAAACCAAACGACTCTAACAGTCCCCTGATTTGTTTTATTACACTTTGACATCTGGTCCACGCTTCAAAAGCCAGACATCTGCCTCTTGTGATATAGAACCTGCACGTGGAGAGAATACGAACGGAAAATCTGGGTGTCAGGAAGACTGAATCACATAATCTGAATCGGTCTCCTGTGACTGACCCACATTTTTCTGTAAGAACACCAAAATAGGTGAGACTATCAGACCAGGCTCAGACCAAGGACTCAACAGCACAACTCGATCCAGACTCAGAGGGTGATGAGTTAAGGCAGGTTTATTAACAGGCAGGGGTCGGTAGAATCAGGTAAAGGTATCCAAATCGACAGGCAAACTCGAGAAAACACACAGTAGGAAAACAGGCTGGAACGCTTGACTCAAAGGACGAAGATGAACTGGCACAGAACAAAGGGGAAGACACAACTTAAATACATGAGGGGGTGGAGAGACAATAGGAAACAGGTGCAACACATTAGGGTGGGGCCAGGTAATCAAACAGGTGGGAAACACAGGAGGGCAGGAAGTAAATATGAAAAGAGACAGAGGGTCAGAGCTACAAAGTAAAACAGGAACACAACAAAAAGACACAACCTGAATCAAGGGCTAGACGTGACAGAGAAGAACATTTCAAACAGTATCTGCCTGCAGATTGTGATAGGTCCGCTCTCATACACAGTTTGCTGTGAGTTTTTCAGGATGAAGGTGAACGCTCTCTACCATCACTCATTCCCGGGCTCACAGTGCCAATGAGAAAGGCTCAAACACTTTTTGCATTTGACCTTCCAGTGTATCTCCCCCTCTCACACAGAGGATCGATTTCTTCTCCAGTTAAGCTTTTATTGCTGATGATGGGTCAGTGGGGGTTGTTTGTTATTCGCTACTATTCGCCCCCACTCTCACACCTACCATTCACTCTCCAGACATCAATATTCCCATGACCCTCTAAAACAACCCGTCTACTCAGCCACACAGGCCAGGCCAGTCTAATGCGACTTTACATAATCAATATCCTAGATTGAAAAAAAAAAGAAGAAAGAAAAAAGTCAGCATGGAGATCTGGGTGCGAACTCCTCCCACTACCCACCGCCCACTCAACCACCTGCCCCACGCCTTCTTGAATGCCTCCTCTCAGCCGGGGCGGTTTGCACTGGAAGAAGCCGATTGAGAATCGATAGCAGAGCCCGCTGTTGCTCTGCGGCTGAAAAGGACAACAGACAAGGACATCTCGGCAAATGAAGATAATTCAGCAGCCCTGTCTTATCTATTTGTTCCTGTCTCTTTATCTAATTTGGCAGTGAAACAACACACACAGAGAATACGAGACATGAGCCGTCCCTTTATTCTCGCACCTACAAACACAAGAGGTTTGCTGAGCTTTTGTCTCTGCTGGATGTGTGAGATTTCAGGATTTTCTGCCAGCACTGACCTTTCTGGAAAATGATTTTTTTCCCCCCATTTCTTTTTTTTTTTACCCTTTCTGATTTCTATTGAGGCCAGAGAGGCGGCTTATAAGATGCTGCCCTTCACTAGGTTCAGCTAAGAGGGTGGTCACCTGTGACTTGACTGACAGATAGTGATGGTCCGTGGGGACCTGGGAGGCAGACAGGGAGATGACTGTCGGCTGGTTTGGAGGATCCTCCTGTTTTTTTTTCTTCTTCTTTTTCTCCCCTATCCTTTCCTTTCTTTTGTGTTGTGTGTGAGATGCAGCTCCCCAGTGAGTGAGAGGGAATTTCAAAGCACCTGCAGAGGAGAGATGAGCCGCACAGATAAGCAGTTGAGGTGAGAGAGCTAATCCTGCCGTTACGCCTCGAAGGCACAGAACACAATTGAGATTTTGTAACTGTCTGGCAAGACTAAAGGCGAGCCTATTGAATTTTCCTTTTTTTCCAACCATCTTCAGTGCTTAATACCAGAGTAGTGGCCAATACTGTATACATCTAACTTTCAGGTAAAAGTGGAAAACGTGGTATTAAAATAATGAACCAAGGATTACACACAAGAGCCGCTCTGAATAATGCATTAACACAACTTCTGATGCTTATGAATAATTCCCTGAAATCCTAGAGCTGATTTTTAACAGTAATCCAGCGGAAACACAGAATCCAATCCATTGCTTCAGGGAAGCTGATAGCTGAAGCTGATACTGATATTTGATATTTTGCAAGCAATAACTACAGGCTGAGCGACACACACACACACACACACACACACACACACACACATACATATAGTCGACAGATTTCACCCTCCTTCCTCACAGTGCCAGCTGTGCTTTGGGCACACTGAGCCCTATTCTGGGTAACATGATCTCGACTAGGGTGACACTCACAGCAGGCAGGGCATTTGCTGTGGGGACTGTGGACGCAGGACAACTGTGTCCCAGTCACATGCTATTATGTGTGATGAGCAACAAATCTGTGTAGTGGTGGATGACCGTCACTCCTGAGAAACGGCCCCAGCCCTTATTCCTTAAAACTGCTGACACAGTCAAATATTAGAAATCAATATGGCTTGTGTGACTGTGAGCTCTTCCATCTGGTTAGAACAGATTTTAAACCTATTGGATTGGGTCTAACTTTACTGCTTGTCAGCACATTTTGAGAGGCTAATAAAACTCCAGCACGTCATTGTAGCCTTGGGTTGGACTCGTGTATCTTTTTTGCTGCGCCTTGTTTTTCATTTTCGCTCTCTGCCACTGACCCGGCCTCTGTCCACGGATATTTCTCCAGATTCCGCTGTTGCCAAAGTCATTTGGCGCCTCTCCTCTCTTCAGTCACTGGTCGAACTCCTGATCTGACCCTCCATAACGCACCTTGGAATCCTCCTCAATCTGCAACAGACACACACTTTCGTCTTGTGCCAGTGTGAGCCCCCATCTGCTGTCCTGGCACCGGACACACACATGTAGATTAACTACCTCATCTCACTGCCCGTCGCTCCCGGCCAGACCCAGAGCTCCTAAACACACACACACGTTTACACACAAACACAACCGTCCAGGCATTTTATAGGCAGCTATGGAGTGGAGCAGCCTGATGAGAGGTCAGACAGAGATCAGGAGCCTCCCAGGAGAGTCAGAACAGGCTGCCTGGTAATATTATAACCTCCAGGTTCATTCAGGAAGTGGTCAGACTTGGATGATGAAGCTACTTCTTTTTATTGAAATTGCTTCATAACCTTGGACACGCTCTTTGCTGACACAGAGGTGGTGCAAAACTAAAAACATTTCAAATATGCCAGCAGCAACTGGCTCCAAGTCCCTCACAGGTAAGACCGATGGGAGGGGGGGGCGAAATCCAAAAAGGACACAGCCAGCACTCAGCTCTACCCACAATTCAATGCAGCTGCATACCCACAGCCCCTAGAGGACGTGATAGATTGGACCACACTCCAGCAGCTGGGCTGGAGGTTTATGCAGGAACAAATTTAATTGTTTTTCTCTCTGCACCCAAAAAGGCTTATGATTAATTATTCAGCGAATCCTTTGCCGTCCCTGCGGTGAAAGCAACATCTGTCATTTATTTAAAGCACACCAGCTCACAGGGAATCAAGTCACAAACACATTATGGTTTCATGTTTCCATTCGAAAGTCTTAGCACACCTGCTGTTTACAAAATAGAGGATGAAAAAGTCTGATAGAAGAGGCTTGTTATCTTCGTTTTCTCCTGCGGGAGCTCAAGAAATGTTTTATTCAAAATTAGCTCTTTGTCTCTCGTCTAAGCCCGAGAACAGGTATCACCTGGCTGATCGGGACACACACTACAGTTTTCAAAGCTCGCTTGAAACTTTTCACTCTTCTATCATGTTTCCCAAAATGTTGAACTGTTTGTTAGCTGGAAAAAAAAGAAGTGAACTCATCCTTTAATACCACTGGGGTCTTGCATCCTAAACTTGGACAAATTATGGTTCCCTGGAAATCTGTCAGTAGAAACATAATAAAGACCACAGAATGACTTATTTTTACAACTACATTTATTTAAAAAAAAAAGAAAAAAAAAAAGCAAAAAACAGAACAAAAACAACAACAAAAAAAGCAACCAGTGTCCCACCAGGGATGAGACAGTTTATGGAGAGACATTTTCAAAAGCATACAAACCAGCAAACTGTTTTCTAGCAGCATCCAAATGTTGGAATCTCCAAAATCATCATTTATATATTTAAATATATAGTTTTTTGTTGTTTTTTTTTGCCCTGGCAAGCTACACACTTTACAACATACACAGAGCTTTATCTCTCCTTAGTGCAGAAAAAAACCCAAAACAAATACCCTTAATAAAATAAACAACTTTAGGTTAAATAAGCTTAAATAATAGTGTTAAATACAAGACACTTCTGTGGCAGATATGTACAGAAACGAACACATTTGGCATTGTAAGTGTGGTTCACTGGCGCTTGCTCTAATGCTCTAGAAACCACTGCATAAGAACACATTTTGCTGTGATAAACTACATACACACTCACACGCACACAAACACCCACACACACATCCATACACATGATTTTATATCAGTGAGCCACAGACAAGGCATGTGTTTATAAAAGACAACTAAAAGCAAAGAGAAACAATCCATATACAACCAAGAGTTTTAGGCACAGTCTCTTCCTGTTTTATAAATACATGTCAAATACAACTGCTTCTCAACAGGAACTCTTCACGTTTGTGCTAACTTCTTCTTCTTCTTCTTCTATTTGTTTATTTTTTTAAAAACACAGTTTCGTAACTACCACTTTGTTATTGCTAGGACATCATGGACAGTGAATGAAAACTACTGACAAACGTGTGTAGGGAAAAGCACCTTTAAACATCAAGATTACTGCCATGTGACCCTACAATACAACACGGAGGAAAAGAAAAAAAGTGGAATTAATTCAAAGAAAAATGGCCTAAAACATCAAACCTTGAAACCTCTGTGACTTTGGGAATCAGAAATCCAGAGAAAACAAAAGGGTCTCAGTTGAGCTACATTCATTTCTTCTCTCCCCCAGCACCACAGCCCCCCCCCAAATCCCCTCCAACCCCACCCCACCCCTCCCCCCACCGTACGCTTCAAGACTGCCACATGTGGATTCCTCTTGGTGCAAGCAGACAGAAAGTACCACTTCATTATGTCCAGTACATCCCCCCCCCTCCCCGCCTCCCCCTCCCTACCTTCCTGTGTCTGTGAAGGCCGGCACAGAAACAGCTGTGCGACAGTGTGCGCAGTACGATACAGTACAGCTGAGCATACAGTACAGTAGACTGACGTGACATACGTAGGTAGATTATATGTTGACTACAGTAAATGAGCTTTACATTCCACTACTGTAAGAAGATCCCAGGGACTCAGACGGTGCCCCCGGGGGTTGCCTTTCTCAATTCCTCTCCAGTGCCGGATATGAGGACATTTCCCAAGTGTCTTGTTTGCCAATGTGGAGAAACCGTTAACATCATAAACAGCCCTGCACTTCAGACAGAGGAGGATCCCAAAACTAAGGTCCAGATCAGGGTTTCAAGTCTCTGCACACAGGGCTGCAAGACAGTCTCCTAAGCAGGGTTTTTTAATGAGTCTTGATTACTCTGGGGGCCGGTGATGGTTTGGTTTAAAGTTTGTTTGCCTGTGAATCATCTGGGAGTCTTAAGTAGGAGTTGACTGGGTGCCCAGGAGGAGTGAAGGCCTTCTTGCACTCTCTCTCTCCCTCTCTTTCTGCGGGTCTCTCTCTCTCTCTCTCTCTCTCTCAAGGTTTCTTATCAATGGTGTGAAAAAACCACTCTGTGAACTTCCTGAGCTGAGCCGCCGCCGTCTGGCTCTCCTCCTGCAGTCGCATGTTATCCTGTCTCAGGTGTTGCACCTCCTCCTGCAACATCGCCTTATCCTCTTTCTCCTGAACACACCGAGACAGACACACACACACACACACACACACACAATCAGCACCGGGGACATGAAACAAAAATAAATGGATACAAAAGGAGGTTGATAAAAGCCCCCTGCTATTACAAGAACATCCGTCTTTCGTCAGTGCTGTGTAAATGGGAGGCATTAACATGGCAAAGCAGCCTTTTCTCAGTCCCGAAAAAAGTGCATTTCCTCTCTCCGTTTTTAGCATATTAGTGGAGGTGGGGAAAATTTGGGCTGGGACACAATAAGGAAAGGAAGCAGGATATTGAATTAAGTGGACGAGCTTGTATTGCACAGACCTCAGGGCACCCATTACTCAATGCCTATTCTCCTGAGCTGTGTGACACAGACATGCACTGTTCGCTGACGTGGACAAGAAATAAGTTGGATGTATGTGAACATACCTTTCTGAGGTCATGCTGCAGCTGCCTGAGGATCACCTCCAACTGATTGACTTTGCCAGTTAGTGTGGAGGGGGAGCTGCTGCTGGGGAGAGCAACATAGGATGTTATTAAGACTCAAGAAAGATTCATTTATCACGTACATAAGACACACCCTGGCTCCCACTCAGTGGAAGCCCCAGTACAGGTATTTTTCTGTAGGTAGTAAGTTGGCCTGACAGTTTAAACTACTGCTTACACATTTGTTCTTAAGTTTTTGGTTTCGTAAACGTGATAATACACCACCCTCCATGCTCTTGCGATACTCTAACAAGGTACTGCTCTTTAGAGTTTCATGCACACACTGCTTCATCATGTGGAGAAATCCTCTTGACAGACCTGCTGTGAGCTACAGTTGTGGCTTTTTTTCTGGATGAGAACATGTTAACTTTACCAAATTAGTATGCAAAAGAGCACAATGTGACTGGTTTTCCACACAGTGGAATAGTCCTTAACCTAGTTAACTTCAGTTCAGTGATGTCAATCTTTGGTTTTAAAACTATATATTGTTAATTTTGATAACTGATAATGAGATGTTGATTGTTTTTCGCTTTATTCTGCTACGAAATCGTTCGATACCAATGATATAAATGAAACCAGCATAGGTTTTCAATCCTAAATATGATGTCTGATATGACAAACCTGCTGTTTAACGATAGCTTGTGCATGTTTGGTCTTGAGCTGAGAATCGTCTGCCGTTGGTAATACACAGGCACAAACGCTGCACCAATGAACTAGCTCCAGTTTACTGTGTTCTCAGGTACCACGTTCTCGGCAACTGACATACTTCCCTGCTGTACCTTCGTACAGTTGCTAAGCTACAATTGGACGTTCACAATTTGGGGGGCAGATTTCAGCTAAGAGTCAATTATTCATTTGATACAGAAGCATTGGTGCTTGTGTGTTTGTGTTTGTCGGTAAAGCATACTCTGCTTCCAGTGCTGCTCCCTCCGCCTCCACCACCCGTCTGGTCAGTTCTCTGGAGATCTGCAAAGCCTCGGCCCTCTGCATATCCGTCATGGTGCAGAAAGACGCCACACGCTGGTCTGGAGACAGAACAGGTGATGTAACAGGTCATAATCTGCCCTTAACATCAGAAACAGGAAAACATGTTCAGCAATGCATTTCTTGGTGTCAACAAGCAACTAAAATAGAGGAGAGCAGCACAAACACACACACACACACACACACACACACATTTGCACGCATTTCAGACAGGATGGGGTGATTCATTCATGCTTTGTATGAATGAATGGTGCAGGTTCAAGTGCTGCTGCAAAGCCACTGAAGGTGGTCCTTCCATTCTCTGAGACCTATAACCAGACAATAAGGAACAAGGTGGTAAACAGAGCATTTCTTGACTATCACAGATAAAGTAAGTCCCATGGGTGCTGCTCCGGTGCCTTCACCCCTCTGAGTTTCCTCTGACAGCTGTTTGGCTCATAATGGGCTGATTCCCAGAGAGCTGTCAGGCACCAGTCATGCTTGTTTTACCATATCAGGCCCTTAAGCTTGCTCAAAGCCCCATGGAAAAACCCAAACTTGGCATGCTATGCTTAGGGACTGCTCAGTTTTGAGGCATAGTGCTCTTTTCTTTAGAAACTACTCTCTCTCTCTCAAGCCCTTGGTCTGAGACTAAAGATAGGAGAATCTGCATATTCATAGAAAAGATTAAGGAAAGCCTTCCATTAATTTAGCCCCCAAATGAAAGCTAATCCACTTCAAGACAAAAGCTGGATGGAGCCCAGAGTTGGTTGCTCAGACGAGGCAGGAAGGGGAGACCATGCTTTCATTTACATATGAATGAACATTTTCCTGATAGTCGATGGCTGCATCAGAAAGATTAAAGACTTCGAGGAAAGCTGTGACAGGGGCAGAAAAGCAGCTTGTCATATTTGCGTGACCTGGTGTGTCCACAGATTTAGTGGACAAACGGCTAAAAATTAAACAAAAACAGATTACGCTGAAGAGCAAACACAACAATCTATTTGAGTGAACATACTGTGCCATATTTATTTGCGAGGGAATATTAAAACATATCCAATTGTTGACAATGAGAGCTTCCGGTTATTGCACCAAAGGCCTTTTGTTGCTGAAATTTACCAAAGCCCGTTTTTAATTCCAGAGAGCACGATGTTTTTCGCGGATGCTGCAAGCCAATCCAAACTGCCTTTTTGCATCATGAAAATGAGCAGTCTCTCAGGATCCACAAGACCAAGGTTATGAATGCTATAAATGCTTTACATCCCTGCCAACATCCTTCTCCCCTGGCTCTAAACAGAGCTGGTTAAACATACATGGCACAATGGGAGCCCCGAGCCACTTTCTGCTCGGCAACAAGCCTCCAGTTTACACAGCACTTTTCTGGGCCAGCCAGGCTGCCGTGACAACTGCCTTCTTGCTGCCAGTCAGACTCTGCATCATGATTCCACTCTTGTTAAATAATATGCTGCAGGCTATGCAGCAGGAAATGTATCAAAGAAGAAATTCTACAGAGGATTCATTAATTATGACAAATGAATAGTCACATGCTACGTTGCCTGCTCCCTGATCTCGGGGTCAGGTGGAGTTCAAGTGGAAAGAAACTCATGGCATGGCATTCGTTCTGTGATAGATGGGGAATACGCTGGCATGAGAGTGGTCAAAAGGGCACTTCAACTTAAAATGAACAAAAGTGATGATGCTGACCATGAAGTGGTGAGATGTGTCAAATCGAATTAATTGAAAATGGCGTGAGACCGAGCGAAAAGACAGCTGATATCGATGTCGTCTGTGAAGACAACAGGCTGTAATTCTTCGTAAATTTATGCTTGTACTTAATTCCTAAAACACTTGTCCCAGAGTCAGGCGCCACCAAGAACAAAAAAATTCCCCAACGCAGCCATTCAGACAATTTATTGAAGATTTCTACTTCTAAGGAGAGAGTCAGATGTGAGATGTCTGTCTTCATTTTTCAGATGAAAAAAATCTTCCAGTGGACCATATTCAGATTTAATGGACAAAAGGCCAAGAGAGGACCAGAAATTACCTCAAACTATCAACCAAAGAGCTTAACAGTAAAAGGCTTGGCTGTAAGAGCTCTCCCTGAGTGGTCACTTGCTGGCTTTATGGTGTGAAAATTGGCTCCATGTCTGTGCTGAGAAATTATGGCTCGTTTTTCCAAGTTACAGTGCTCGATGGGAATCACAATGGGCCTCAGAGCAAAGAACGCAAAAAGCTGAAGGATTCCCAAAAGTTCCCTATAGCACCTTAGGAGACACGAGAAGAAACACAAACACACAGCTCACACAAACCTACACAAGCAAGCCAGCGAGCACCTGCAGACTGCGGACACACATACACACACGCGAGCGTGCTAAGCAGCCGGGACTGTTAGGGGGAGGAGGGGGGAGAGGTTGCACAAGGTGCCAGCAGCTTCAGCCAGGTCAGTTACCTTCAAAGGCTCGTGCTGCGTCAACCAGGTGAGACCAGTCCAGGCCCGAGGCAGTGTCTGGGAGGGGCATGAGGCCCGGGTCGCTGAACTTGGACCTGTCCGCCAAGGAGCCGTCAGAGAACCAAAACTCATCTGCAGAGACAGGCAGGCACTCCGATCAGTGTCCGGGCCCGGTCTGAGTTCAGGACTAATCTGAGTTGCCCATCAGTTTGCATCAGACACAAGGGGTTGGGAGAATGGAGGGGGGCTTAGAGGGGGGAAGGCAGGGGATTTACTTGAACAAGTCATCGCTTCTAAAAGAGAGAGAAAATTTACCTAACTCAAGCCCTGCACATCAAAACAACTAGCTTGTCTATGCTCACTGAAGTAGCTCCTATCCAATCATACCTTCAACTAAGTCCAACTCCAATCCGCTTGCACCTAAATAAGAAATCTGTCTAATGGTTGTAAACAATTTAACTTTGAAAAGAATTGTTTTGTATCAGTGTGACAGGATGATAGCCCAGCATCACATTAAACTGCCTTCACTGCATAGCACTCGCAAGGCGCTGTCTGAGGGACGATAAATGACTTGTCTAAGTGAATGTCTTCATGTTTCAATCAATATCTCCTTTCCCTCCCCTCTGCCTCTCCCTCCCTCCCTCCCTCTCAGCCCTGAAAGACAAGGAATGCAATAAACAAGCTCACATTCTGCAGAGGGGCGTTTAGAAAAACATGAGTGGAGAAGCAGAGAAGAGACAGAGAGAGCTTGAGGTGATGCTGACACTCTCCTTTCAATTTATCCAGTGTCTCGGAGCTTGAGTGATTCACGGTTTACCAAATTGGGCTGTTTCAGTAAGCCTGTGTGCTCAACTACCCTTCAAAACAATCAGGGATCCATCAGGTTGACAGCCAGAAGAGGCTAAAGAGAGATACATCTTTCCAAAAGCCATTTTCTATCTAACGACGGTAGCTGGAGACGGGTGAGGAACGGTATGGAAATGAGACAGGAGGGACAGAGATGGGGGGAGGCAGGCGGGGACTGATGAGTGAATGAAACATTATGTATGACAGACACTGTGACACTCCTGATGGAAAAATAGGCATGTTCATGTCAGAGATCTTAAAGACCTGCAGCAGCGCAGGAAGGACACATAACACCTCTCATTGCTAATACAAATTCAGCGGGTGCCGGGAGTTGAGAGGGGAATACTGGCCAGCAGTGACAGGTGTCTGCTTAATGCAGGCAGAGTGGCAGGCCCCTTTGCAAGTCGCACACTACTTCATCCAGTTCGAATTAGTTGGCTATATTGAGGAGTGTTGCTGGAGTGTGTACCAGTTGTGCTGATGATATCGGTAGGACACAAGTGGCTCTTCAAACAAGTATCTATATCCTGGCTCTTGTCTGGTGCCAGAGAAGAAGAATGATAATCCAAGAGCGACATGCAGAGAAAGTCTATATTAGCTTTCCTGTCTCTTTTCTTCAGAGCTGCTTCTCTGCAGCATCCTTGGTTAAGTCAAGTATTGTGCATGTTTTTGTTGCACCAGCTGGCCCAGTGAGAATGTCATTCTCTGTACTTACTTCTTAGGTTGGATGCTCCCTGGTTGTGGATCATGCGAGGAGGCAGGGTGCTGTGGTAAGGTGGGGTGGTGCTGAATAGGATGTCACTAGGCATGGCTTGGTCCAGCATGGAGCTGTGCGAGCTGGTGTAGGATGAACCCTTACGGTTACTACACACACTTTCGTCCGACAGCGTCCGGTACAGGGAGCGTCTGGGTGATAAACTGCCCACTGCTGACACCTGAGAGAAGAAAAAGGAGAACAACATGTCAAGAGACAGTCGCAACAATGCAAAGGATGGAGCTGTATAACCTCCAAACCCTCAACGACAGCCCTGCTGTCTGCACCTTCTCTGCTTTTCCTGCGGCACAGCAGGTTTACACGAGCGGGCAGCTGGGTGGGTAAGGAGGGAACATCAGGGAGCAGTGTCAGGAATCAATTACAGTCTTCGCTCTTAGGAAAATGCAGATGGATTGAGCACAGCTGGAGAGTGTTTGGCAGAGGGGGAAAAACAGGGGACAGGGCTTGCGGAGGTGGTGACAGAGGTCACTGTGCTGAGGCAGCCAATAGTCACTGAGCTTTATGTGAGAAACTGCAGACAGCAGAGAAGACTCAGTGCAGGTGTCACAATATAAGAAAAGAAAAACTGTTGCATTGATAGACAAGCCACAAATGTGTTTGCATTTGATTTAAGACAGTCACACAATGCAAGCACAAACACAAAGGACAACCGAGTCTGTACGAAATGAAAACTTGCAAAAGAAGGACTTTTGCAAAACAACTTCTTCAACAGCAAAGGCAGATTATATTATGAGGACGATCAGAACGGAGGCACTACGTAATAAATATCCAGATATAAAAGAATGTGATGTCTTGTCAACACTGTTCTATCAAAAAGTGTCCTGAAGAACGTTTGTAATTCTCCTTTTGTAAACCCAATAAAATAACAAACAGACAAACAAAAGATAGACTTAGCCATAATGCCTGTTTCAGGGTGCTACTTTGTGTGTTTGCTTTTGGTCGGATCCAGAGACAAGCGTTTCAAATGTTTCTGTGTTAAAGTCATGTTTCTTTGGAAAGCTATAGAGCTTCCCCAGATATAGTCCCTTTGTTTGCCCCCAAATGAAGGTGTCAAATGCAAAGTTAGCATGACCCACTGAGTCACAATGGCCACATTTATGGGAAATATGCTGGGCTGAAAAACACCAGAAATTAACTAAACTCCAGCATGAGCTATTATCCAGGGATTTTCAGGGACAATATGTGGAGCACAGAGGAACTCCTGGATATGCTGATTTAATGCAGGGCTCATCATATTTGTGAATAAGAAGAAGAAGAATTCTTTTGTTTGCCTGTTTGCAAACCAGACAAAGACCAATGGACACAGCTTAGTAAAGCTGCAGGTAGAAAATACTTAGATAAATTGTACTTGCTGCTTTGTGCATTCTCTCTAGAAAGAAAGGAAATGAATCTACAAACTTACAAAGGCAAATACAAGACAATGCAGAGGTCAAAAGGAAGCTTCAAGGTTAGGGAGAACTAGAGACCATCTCCCAATGGGATCACTCCAGTTGTGGCGCCTGTCAACATGTTGGGTACTCAGTAGTCATTACTATATTACTACATGAGTAGACAGTACTCATGGGTCGACGGCACCCGTCTTCAAACTCAACCTTCATTTTGATATCAGCCACACACTTGTAAAGTTTTGTGACGTCATCTTGCATCTTGTGACACTAGCAAGGTGACAAAAGACCACATTTTGTCATGATCTCACACCACGCAGACACAAAAACACACAGGGTGTGTCAGCAAGTGAAGACCAG
Organism: Toxotes lorentzi; assembly: GCA_037833715.1. NCBI lineage: Eukaryota > Metazoa > Chordata > Actinopteri > Toxotidae > Toxotes > Toxotes lorentzi. Next base: position 16,523,019 of record JBBMJY010000003.1, read on the forward strand.
CTAAAATGTCCTCCCTATAAGTCAAACTGGTCCTCACAAAGCTAGGAGTATAAATTCACACACAGAGAGACACACAAGGTGAAAACAATACCAGCCACGGTGTCATGGCAGGTAACAGTCACAAAAGCTGTGAGGGCCTGAAAAGCAGCATCGTCCTGAGGGGATGTCTTCAGTGCACAGAGAAGAATTACACAGGATACCACTGCAGAGATACTAGAGTTTCACGTCCGTGGCCAGAATTTTGACAGAGGATCTCCTGTTTAAACACACAAAACCACAAACACCAATCCCATCCATCCTTGTCCCATTTAGCTTACATAAATATTGCAGGAGTGACATCAAAAGTAGCCACAAATAATATGCGGGGCAGCTGGCCAGATGGGTAAATGTCTGCCTTTGGCTTCCAAGCTGTAACCAACACTAGGCTGGTATCCCCACAAGCCAACACCCAACCATCTCCATTTCAAAGACCGAGCCCCCCACAAATCCCACGGTGAGAATTTAACAAACATCTAGTACGTCTTTAAAGCGGAGATATATACTGGAATTCAAAGCAGCATACACACAAGGCGTCCAAAAACCATCTCAGAAGCTTTAAGTTAACAAGGTTGTCTCTTATTGAAAGTTTTCCCACCCAACTTTACAAGATTAGACCCCGTAAGGTTCCTGCTCATCAAAACAACTTCAAACTGGATTTGCTGCTCTTTTATATAAAGCAAAAATAGCACAGATTTAGAGCTCCAATAAATGGAGTCACTGCAAATGAAACCATTTGCAATAGGGCTTAATGTTCTTTCAGAAGCCATCTATTTATTACAGCTACAGCATCAAATCAGGCTCTCTGAAGACATCTTGGCACTGGATAACTGAACCTGCTGTGCACATTATGCACAAAATATTGTATTAATAAAACCTGCAAAATTACTGACTATTTCAGTGTGCCTAAATGCACCTCCGCTGGCAAGAGTCTCAGCCCGATTTGGGCTGTAATGCGTTTCAATTCTTCTGCACAACAGCACCGCTCTTATCAGTCGAGGCAGCGGTGACACATCCACCTAGATTTTCCCTGATTTCCCTAACTTTTTTTCCTCGCTGCCCACACCGAACAAAGACAACAACCAGCGTTTGAACCCTCTGACGTGCCACTTGGGAGGATGTGTTGGACAACCACCTATTCAAAAGCTTTTTTTTCTTTCCCACAGGAGGTTCAAAAGAGGAACGCTGTGGGAGAATAAGCTGTGAACGGCCTTTCCTTTACGTCAGCCACACAATAGTCTGCCTGTCTGTGGAAGGGTGTCTCGGCTGGCAAGGAAAATCTCTCTGCACCTGCTCACCCACATAAAGAATGGCATCGGGTGACTACCGGAAGTGACACACGCATTAACCTTTACCGTATATTCTGTTTAATTACTTAGGAGATTAAGCAAGTCAGACTGTATTAAATCAGAGATGAATCAATGATGTTCTCAACATTGTCATTACTGTCATTCCTTTACGTGCCAGCTGATGATTGAAAACATGCAGTCCCAGTGAAGCTGCTCCCAGAAAAGAACAGAATGTGTTCATTGGGATCAGATGTGTATATGGTTGGAGCGTCTGGCTCTGTGCCCTCCCTCATGCATCTCTCTCCGAGATTGCTTTTCCACACACTGTATTTTATACAACAAAGACTGTACTACTCTTTGAATCCGACAGGCAGCACCGTGCACCTTTGTACTGGTTACCGCGCTTTCCTTCTCAGCGGGAAACAAAATAGAACCAATCGAAGTGAAATCACAGCGCGGGTCTGATACACCTGCTTTCATTTTAGACTAGAGCTGACGCTGCGTGTTCTCTAGCAAGTACCACATTTTACATACTGTAAGCCCAGTGCACAACTGCAAGATGAGCTAATCAGTGCACTGAACTGCTTCATGTGACGGACAAGACCTTCCCTTGCCAGAGGACATGCTCGTCTTCTCAAGGGATGAAGTGCATTTGTATTAGAATTGAGCAGCATTCAAAAATAACCCATTTGTATGTCTCCAGGGTCCCTTCCTGGTAGATAATGGATGGGGGATGGGGGACTCAAGATGCAATTAATAGAGTCTGCAGGACCCAGGAACATCAAACATCGATGCACTCTCTGCAACTTCCTGCCTTTAATCCATGACATCCCAACTGAGTGAACTCAGGCCCCATTATAAATTAAATTAACCAAACAGTCTGTGCCAGTCAGTGGGGACTGAAAGGGTCTTGTGTCAGGGAAGACAAGAACTATCAGCTGTGGCGCTCAGCAGCAAGTCCAGCTGACAGGCAGTGTCTCCTGCTCGTACTTGCTTCTCAGGAAGAGGTTATCTGCTCTGGTTCTGGCCTTGTATGTACGACGGATGTTAGTCAGCGTGAGAAAATAGCCTCACGGGTTGCAACAGATGCTTACAATGTCATGCAACTGTGCTATTAATCATTATTTCACAGTTTCAAAAGGTTTTTGTTGGCTGTGTCTTAAACAAAATTACATGTATTTTAGAGATTAGTCAGTCAGCCGCAATGACCTCACCTTCCGACTCCTGTCTTCTCCCGGAGGGCTGTCGGGCAGCATCATTTTAAGGTACTCCTCTTTTGAAAGTCTCTGCAGCGATTTTCCATCCCGGTCAGCAGCCTGTAGCCGGCAGGCAGCCTCCTGTGCATACAGCTGCCTGTGGACAATACAGAGGGCACAAGAAGAGCAGAACTCATTAGAAGGGTTGCACGAGACACATCCTGCTAGGGAGGCCTTGAGCCATCACAGCTTGGACTGAAAGGTGGCCCCGGCTATTTAGAAAATAATGTCAGTATCACACAAAGGGTTCAGGTGGATCCCTCTCGGCATGCCAACATCAGGTGCGTCCCTGCTCCATGCTAGTCAGGTGATCGTGGGGTAACAGGGTTTAGGAGGGAGCTAGGGAGGAAAACCTATTTTCAATTCCACCCTGTCCCGTCTCACTGTTCCAAACCCTTGATTAAAGAAACTGTGAAGAACGCAGCCAAGCACTGTCAGAATTAGAAAGGCAGCAAAAAGAGGGTTTTGGACAGAAAATACATCCAGAGACAAGGCAGTGCAGGGAGGATGCGACCGACCTGGCTGGTGTAGTTGTGTGGCTGTGAGACCTCTGCTTTTAGTGGGCAGCCTGTGAGCATGACACACTGAGTGGTAGATGGCCACAGGAGGATACACTGGACGGCAAGACGATAGGATTGCCTGGCTGCGATGGTTACCTAGAGACGCTATTGCTGAGAGTTGCCCTGTTTTAAGCTTTTGGCACCGTGGCAACCAAGCCCTAAATACATAGACGAGTATTGCAAATATCCATGTGTGATAGCCAGATGCATTGTGAGTGATCCATGAGATCTCTGGTTCAGCTGCACTTAAGACAAAACGTGCAAATTGTTGTGCTCTGTTTACTCGTGCCTTGGCGTTAAAACTGTAGGGAAAAACCCCTTCCTCTTCCCCCCTGTGTCTCAACTTTGCTCTTGTCCAATTTGTTCTTACGTGATCGATCCATGATTACAGCTAGACTAGAACAACGCTGAGGCCCTGACCTTTGCAATTAAAGGGTATTCTACTATGTGGGAACATCTGTTTCTAATACACGGTGCCTGAAATAAAAAAAAATGCAAAAGAATTTGATGAAATGTGTTTAGAGTTGGAATATCAAAAAGAGAAAATGAAATAAAGGCTGATGGAAAGAGTTGTTTTTGTTTGAGCCTTGATGTTACACTACCTATTTGTGCTTCTTCTAGTGTATAAAAGGCCTTAATGTCATGCTGCCAATCGCTGTTACAAGCCTCCACTTCACCAGAAAGGCAAAAAATATAGAGAAAAAAAAAGACCAGGGGTGTCTGAGTGCACGTAACTACAAAATCCCTGATTTGGGAACATGTTGTTCAGAACTGAGAAATTCATTATCTTAGGAAGGAAGCAGCCTGAAATACTGTGACATATCTGTGCTTGATTAATTGTGTGATTTTCACACATCCTCATGAATTTACTGGAATAAAAGTAGTTGATGTAGACTCTCACAAATGCTCACATTTTATTTTTAAGAAATTCCAGATATTTGCTTATATCCTTAGTAACATTATAATAGAAATGTAACTAGATGGACTGAGAGAGTATGTTGGCTCTGGGTCTGGCACGGAGCAGTATTGGTGGACAGTACACAGCAGTAGGATTCTGTAGGAGATACAGCAGAAATGTCACAGCCACTGATGCACAGCTGGTTGCCCTCCACTCTCGGCATGTGCCAGCACATGAGGTGGTGGTCCGACACAAGGGAAGGGTGGGGTTGTGTGGTGGGAGGGGTTGGGTGGTGGGGTGTTGGGTGTGGGGGGATAGGCTGGGTCAGATTAGGGCCACGGGGGTTGACTTTAACTGACTGTATACCTTGAATGCTCAGACAGCATTTTGAGAAGGAAGGCTAACAAGCTCTCAGCTCCTCTGGAACAAGAAGCAGAAGCAAGAGAGAAACAGCCGAGGGTTAGGAGCATCTTTACACATCCTGCATTACATACAGTGTTAGAGCAAATGAGAAAACTTTTTAGGAAGGGGGGAAGAGAAACTTCATTATGTTAGAACAATATCTGTGAGTAATATTAGGCCATTTATCATGAGGCACTGTTATGTAAGATGAAATAAAACTGTAGGAATATATAAACAAACAATGGGGAGGATAACTGAATTACAGAGCTTTTTCATAAGTCGGCAGAAGATGACTTCAGTGCATGCGATCAATCACACAGCCGTTAAGTGGCAAATTTCACAGCACAAATGAAATTATTTGGGACCTAGAGCAGGGGATTTCTTCCAGGGCAAATCTCACATTCTTTCCTCCAAAATATGCCCAGAGCCTGCACACAAACACCTTCAAACAAGCACACACTCACACACATACACACACCTACACTCACACCATCAAAGCTGTGTTTCAATTTCACCATCAATGGCTCTTTGTTTTCTCCAGCAAACCATTTAATCACCAGACAGATACAGTCAGTCGTCACTGCTCATATACAGTCTGAGGAGACTGCACGTTCTGAACCTGGCTGAGTGACATTATACATCCCTCTTACTTTGCAGAATTTCTACAAGCTATTCTGTGGCTAGTGTCCTTGGGCTGCATGTGTGACAGCAGTGTGCTGCTGTCTGTGGATTCTTGCTTGGCTCCCAGCAGAGATGCTGATCTGGTAGCGGCTCAGCCTGGCAGTCCACAGGGACACGGCTTCACAGGAACGATCAATAACCACAAGTGACATGTGCCAAGTGTATTATGTCCACGGCTTCATTGAGCTTATTTATTTTGTGGCTGTCGGCTTCAATCAAGACCAGTTTGTGCACACTGGGTGGGCTGACGGGGGGGACACTTGTGTTGGAATGGGTCTGGCACAAGTGCACTAGCAAGTCTGAGAGGAAACCGCTCTACAGTGACAGAAACAGTGCTGATGAGGCCAGTTAGCGTGATTAAAAAGTGTGTCATCCATTTTTGCATGATAGCTGGCGTTGCACTTAATGTGAACCATGTGAAACCAAACTCTGTGCTAACTCTTTTCTGTTTTTGTGGTATAAGAGCACATTTGGACATGTTCTCGCACATGCTCTTTCCTGCTTTCTTTCTTTCTCACACACACACTCACCCACACTCTGAAATGTTGGGGGGTCCCTCAGTGCTGTGGGCTTCACCATCATCATCATCAGTCGTCTTCGTGCCCACTGGAAGTTTGCAACCGGGCTCTGGCCTGGTCTGTCCACAGGCCTCTGAGCTGGGCCCCGGCCCCGGCTCTGGCCCTGGCCCTGAACTGCTGGTCTGGGGGATGGTGTACACCTTGGAGGAGTCAGCAGACATACAGTATCTGGCCCCACGGGCCAGGGGACTGCCAGAGTGGTGTGAGCCACTGATCAGACAGCAAAGAAATAAAGAATAATGTAACTCAAAAGTGACCACGAAATGAATGAATTTAAAAACAGGAAAACAAACAAACAAACATAAAATTGTAATAAAAGCATAACCCAGCATTAACAATGAAAAATGAGAAGAGGCTACTAGCAATGCAGCTAAGTCAGATGTTGAGAAATGATGATGACTTTAAACTCAAAATTATTTTTTGAAGCTTAGCACTGCTGTTGGCTCAGACAGGATTACATTATTTCCTCCCCATACAGTGTACTCCAGCTGCTTCACCTCTGCTCTACATTGTAAGATGACTCACATTCAATCCATCATGTGACTATTCCTGCTGAACTTTGTCCTTTCACTATTTAGTTAAATATCAACTGACAAATCAGATTAAAGGGTCAGTGCATTCAAATCACAAAGACACATCTTTCCACTCACTCCCAGTGGTATCTTTCCCAGTTCCTAACATTTCAGTGATATTTCAGTTTCTTAAAAAAAAAAGAAGAAAAAAAAACACTACCATTTTTGTTTCTGGTTATATTTATGTGCAGCACACCACAAAATCTACTTGATGTGTTTAAATGGTGTTTCCTGTTGCTTCAGCTTTGCAATAAGGTTTACAAAATTTCCATATGTATGACTACATCACAGTTTCAAGGCATTCCTAAGAGAAGCACACATTCTGTAGTTTCCTATTCATCTCATCATTACTATAACAGAGGACATTTTGTTCTTTACTTCACCTTCCCACTAAGAATGTATCTGTTAGTCAACAAATAAACTGCACAAGTTCATAAATATGCCAGATTTATTTTTAAAATCTTGTTGTTTGCAGGAAACTTTCAGCAAACACAAAGCATTGTCCTAAAATACCCTGGAACCTTAGGCTTGGCTTTAGCTGGAGGCTTTACATACTCTGTTTCCATATTCATGACCATCTGGACCACACCCTGCAAAATGTGCTCCTGCTGCTTCACTGTTTGTTCAGATGACACTCTGGTGTCAAAGACCATTACATAAAAGGTGGGAAGCATCAGAGTAGTCAAGGTGATGGCACAGGCTCTTTCCTTGTTTCTGAATGATATCCTGGAATGGACAGTTCTGACGCCTCCTAAACAGGTCCATGATCTGAACAGATTGTGGTAACATAATCCTGTATGGCATAAACAAACAGATACCCATTCTCTATTTCATAGAGACAGACTATGACTGGCTTCAGGGCCAACCCTCTCTGACACCCCTCTTCTTTCCCAGATGGGCCCCAGTCTGGTGAGGAGGACTTGGACGTAGGTGTGATGAAAACCCCCGTGTTGCTCCAGCCTGACAGCAGCCCCACCCACCAGCTTCAGCACAGCTGGATGAGTCGGGCTGTGGATCAGGAGTGAGGGAGCACGGCTGGGACAAAAGGTCAAACAAAAGCCAGCGACCATCCTTTTGTGCACGTGTTTGTGTCTGTATGTGTTTAACAGATCAGATAACGGGCTGTATGTGTGAATGTACATTCACATGTTTGAACAGTGGATTGTGCTCTGAGCCATATACCATGAAAAGGGTGTGATTTTTGTTCAGCGAGCAAATCAATGACCCAACACACTCGAATTATGCCACGACAGAATGAAGTAATTGCCCATAGAGAAAAAACATCAGAGAGTCACCACTGGCATTAGCCGCAGAATACAGATCGGTGAAAATTAAAGGAACCACCACATTAAAATTCTGGGTCTCCACAGCTTCAATGCCTCTTGGCGCAGAGTCCTTGAAACCCTACTGGAGTTTTAATGTAGTTTTAATGGTAGTGTTGGAGAGTGCTTTCTACCATGTCCATTCAAAATCTCCCATAGGAGTTCAGTTTGGTTGAATATAGTGACTGCAAAGGCAGTAACATTTGATTTTATGACCCCTTGGCCGTGTATGTAAGCACTTAGTTTCCACTTATTTATTCAGTTTTTCCATTAACTTGACCCGGAAACAAAGTGCAAGAAACAGGTAACGTTTGATGCTAAAACAATTGGAAATTACACATTTAACTGGTAATTAAAAAAAAAATAAAATACTCAAGTTGTCTCTGCACTGTACCTTGAATGGGATGAGATCTCGCTCAGGTCTCCAATGCTGCCCTCCGTCACATGACTAGACATAATGGCAGAAGCGTAGCCCTGCGGTAAGTACAGTTTCCCATGATCCTCCTCCGACACCCCATCCTCATGGTGCTCCGACACCCAGGGGTGTCCCTGCTCCCCCATCCTGCCCTGCAGCAGCACCCGGGCCCCAGGGGCCACGCAGGGATTAGTGTCAATGCCGCTGTCTGTGGATGCGCCTTTGATGTAAGTGAGGCCCAACATCTCTGGGTCCATCAAGTCTCCAGAGCCAAAGTGCTTATCGTCGCTGTTGCTGGAGGCGTTGCTTGAGAGTGTGTTGCTACTTGAGTGGCTTGAGTTTTTATCCCCCGTCTGGTACAGAGAGAGAGAGACCGAGACAGAGAAAGAGAGAGCAAGTGGGGTGAAGGAGAAAGAAATACAGTAAATCAGACGAGGTCAAACAGCAGCTGCAAATAATTCTTACGGTTGTTTTAACTTGCTTGGCACACCAGACTGGAGGGCTTTACCCAACAGGCTGCATCACATGTTCATGTGTCTCTGACTGAGGCGACAGCTTATTTTCCTGAGGCCCATTATACTGCCAGGCTGGATGACAGTAACATGATGAAATACAAAAAGACTATGCTGAATGTCACATACTTTGTTTGTGACCTCTTAAATTGTGGTGTTTATATGAAAAATCCACATGAACTGTGCCCTTAATCATCTTTAAAGGGGTGTATTATACTTTCATCAGCTAGATTATGATTAGAAAGTGGGACCTATTCGTCATCAAGCTGGGTCAGGCCAACTTAGCTTCAGTGTATCCACAATGTCGATTGGCAGCCTTACAAATCAAATTGTTGACCCAAAAAAACTGGCCTCTAGTGAACGGGGTTAATGCAATGCTTATGAGAGAATATAATCTATGACCTCGGGATTGTGAGTTGTCATGTTTTCTTCATTATGCTTTGCTAAACACTGCTAAACCATGGACGAAACTTAAATCACATCACATCAAATACAGCTTCTCTAATTTGAAAAAACAAGCTCTGTGCATTAGGGACATCTGGTGCCAAGAGAATGGTTTAATTTTTTATCCCCTGGCCTGGGTTAATGCAATAGAGACTGAGAGGACAGAAAGAAGCTGCTAGCTGTATGTGCCAGCCTCCAGCATCAAAGCAGAAAGCAAAGAGAAATGCTGTATGGGCCAAAAAAAAAAAGAATAAAAAAAGATAAATGAGATAGTGGGGAATATAGGGAAAGGGGGAAAATGAGAGGCGGAAACACTTAATATATTCAACCTTTTAGGAAAATGTGTCCTAGAAAAGTGAGAAAACCACAAATGGTGAGGAGATGAGACGCCTGCGAGCAAGCTGATGAAGGGAAAGTGATAAGTGCAAAGAGCAGCTAGAGGCGACGACATGAGGTTGAACCAGCCCAATTGAGCTGCTGATTGCTGCAAAGCCCATAAACAAGGGCAATCTGACCTCATCCAGGTCTGACAGTGCAGAGTTAAGCAGTGCACACGCTCTGCTCCAAACACAGCACACACATTGTAGAGGCTGCATTAAACTTTCAAACACTGCGGCCTTCAAAGCAAGCTGACAATCAATTTCGAAACACTACCATTAAATGTTATGTGGGCAGCTTCTGTCAAACTGAAATGAAAGTAGGTCAGGCATTTACCCTGGACAACTTGTTGGGTGAGTCTTTTCCTCCTTCTCTTTGCTTCAGAGGGTTGAGGATCTTGGTGGAGGGGATGTGCCATTTGGCCTCTGTGAACCAAAACGAACGAGGTGAGCGTAGAGAAGAAGCAGGTTTGAATAGACAGCATAAATCACAATAAGTGCAAGTGATGAAAGGTGATGAAAACCCTGGGTCACGAGCCTTTAAAACATAGATTCCCACACATTATATGCACCTGGATCGTGACTGCCCAAAATCAAAGAAAAACAGACTCACCTGCAGATCTGGTTCTCTCAAGAGTGGGCTCTCTCTCCCTGTGGATCTCCCCATCTCCCCCCTGGATGTCCCCCGCACGCTCATGGAGGATTGGGGAGGGACACCTGCAGAAGGAAAGAGAGGGAAAATGGGCTGTAAAGTATCTTCTGTCTATAGTGTGAGCTCTGTACTCTAGTCAAAGACTTCAACAGATTTACCGCAGACGTACAGCAATTAGCTCAAGATCATTTAAGGTCGAATCACTTGAGCTTATAATAGAATAAAGAAGCTGCCAGACAACGCTGACAAGAGACCTCCTTTCATTCGACTCGGCATGCCAGGCGCTCTCTTGTTCTTGACAAAAGGGAAAGAGCAGCAAATTTTTCAATGCGGGTCTTAATTAAACCCTAAAGAGCTAATAAAGGTTACAGCAGATGAACAGAGTCCACAGTGTCTCATGATCTTTAACAAAGACTCTAACTGGAGATCAGTGGGCTAGTCAGCGTGTGTTGTTCTGCATCGCGGCAGCTCTGACAGGGAACAGTGATCCCTAAGAGTTCAGAGCACTTTTGAGGCCTCTGACAGAAAGTCAGCAGTGTGGAGCTAAGCCTCTTGTCATGGTCTGTAACCACTTATAGACAGACACTGGTCTCTGATGGATTCTGCTGATGTACAAGACTCGGTCTGACAGATGTAAACGTCTGTGCAGTCTGAAGCTGTGCTGCCCTGCAAACCATTATATGACTGAAAGTAGGAAAAAGAGCAGAATATTGCAACGAGATCTATACTGATAAGAGCTGTAAAGGTAACACATGAAGTGGAAAACTTTGATGACAAAAAGAAAATGTGGTGGCTGCAGTCATATTGGCAGAAGCTACAAGGTCTCCGTCTGCCCAACTCTCTCTCTCTCTCCTGCTCTCTTGCAGAATTACAATTTTTGTGATTATTTTTAACAAAAAAATCCTTTTCAGTGGCTTTCTCCAAAATTGCAGTGTAGTTTGCTAAAGTGGCACTTCAGTCGCAGCAGAAAATACTAAAGGACAAGAAAGAATTCTTTATAATCACTTCCTATTATACTTAAGTGCTCATCCTTTTTAAATCTCCTGAGCAGAGGAAAGAAATGCTCAAAGTTACAACAATGAAAAATACTGCACTTAGCTTGGATTTTTAATGGTGATAAAACTGTATGGTTTAATTTACAAAGTGCTCACTTATGTCTGAGGTGACCTTCATGCTCTTATGAATGAAATCACGTAACTAAGGATTTGGGGTGATTAAATAGAAACTATTATAATACACCTTAAATGAAACAAATATCATACATGAAACTCATCATCCTTCATCATCTTCTCTCTTTTAAGGTCTGGGTGTGGTACTGGACCACGGCAGGGACACTTTTATTGTTTCATTTGATCACTTCCAGAAAAATAGTGTAACAACTGGCCAAAAGTGCTCTGATGATTTGGTCATTTCATGTGGAAAAATTGCTGTCATTTTGCAAAATTTCAAGTTCTGAGAAATAGTGCTGAGACTGATTGTAGCTGGATTCATTACTGTAAAACCGCATAATCCTGGAGGGACTACTTAGAGGCCATTTCAAAAAAAGTAACACTTCTGTGGCACCGTACCCATCGTATCCAGGCTGCTGAGACCAGGTGCTGCTACCGCAGGGTCCTGGATCACTGGAGGAGGACTGGTTACTGGGGGAACTGCGGTAGTGCTGGTCTCCCTTGTTACATGAGGTGACCTGGGGATTCTCAATATCCTGCATTGTCCTGCAGAAACAGAAGGGGAGAAGATAGTACAAGTGTCACACACTCTGCAATAGAAGGTCACAACTTGGTCTGTATATGAAATTATCATATATATTCAGTTCTGGGCTGCATATAATTGCTTGACTGGCTATAAAATGTCAGAAAGCAGTGAAAATATCCATCACAATGTCTAAGGTGATGTCTTGAAATTGCTTAATACATTAATTAGATTTTTGACTCTCTAGAAGCTGAAATCTCAAGACAAGCTTGAAAAACTTCTCCCGCACTGTCTAGAATTAATGACTACATTATTGGGTGTCACTCCAGAGAATTGTCCTTTGCATGTGAGCACCATGGATAATCTTTAAGAAAATGTAAGAACTGTCAGTGAAGGAGAGCGTGCCTTGTTCTCCAAAGACAAACAAAAAAAACAGACTAGTTATGGTAATAAGCCTCAGTGAGTAATCCAGATGGTGAAGTCCCAAGAGTAGAGTAAAGGCAGAAGTAGCTTCTGAATGAGGATGCTTGAGATTTCGGCTTCGAAACACAAACCTGACTTTGCTCCTGAACTCACTCACACAGGTCTGGAGTGAAAAATAAACACTGGACTTGCGTTATGTCTGCTGCCTTGAGGCCTTCCTTTTAACACCAAAGTAGGTTAGATGAGCAGATGGAAATAAGACTGCAAAAACATAGGCAGGATGGCTTTCACATTAAGTCTCCAGCTGCATATTCTATCCTGTTCATACATACATGTTTGTGCTTATATATTTGTTTAATGAGAAGTCTTTATTAAGTTGACTCCTCACCTCACAGAAATGACCCAGTAAAACTTGTGATTCGGAAATCACGATATAAAGGTCCTTTCAGAAGCCAACAAATTTTTTTGAATCAGCCCTTTCTGCTGTCATCATGTTTCCTTTGTTTAGACCTCCATGGGAAACTCACTGAGCTGTCAGTAACTCAATCGCAGCACACATCATCCAACGCTTTGGCCAGACCGCTATGTTTCCTTGTTGGCTGAAGTGTTAGTCTCCTATGCTGGGTCCAGGCACTTTAATGTCAAACAGCAGCTGTTTTTTTTTTTTTTGGGGGGGGGGGGGGGGGTGGATTTAATTTTTTTCTCTACCCTGGAACAACATTTGGGGCTCCAAAGGTTCACAACCAACCTGAGTTTTCTTCCTGGGAGGGGTCACCTTTTC
>JBBMJY010000003.1:16536008-16566002 GCA_037833715.1 Toxotes lorentzi
CTCCCCCCCCCCCCCTCCCCCCCCCCCCCCCCCCCCCCCCCCCCCCCCCTCCCCCCCTCCTTTCCCCTCCCCTTCCTCCCCCTCAATGTAATTTTTCTCTCTACACTGGAATAACATTTGAGGCTACAGAGATTAGCAGCCAGCCTGAGTTGCCTGCATGGTAGGTGTCATATTTTATGGTGCCAAATCTTGATTCTGCTATATGAGGATGGGATGATGCTTTATCTAAGCAATAAGGATTCACATGTGTCCGATAGACCAGTGGTTGCTAGCCTTTTTTGTCCGACATCCCCTCACAGCCCTGACAGATTAACCACCTGTCATGTTCCAAAAATGTTCGAGTTTAAGGCAGATGTTATTTAACACCATTAATTATATAAAACTGGAAATTATTATTAAAATATTTTTATACAATTGACAAGTTATTGTTTAGGTTTTCCTACTACTACCACTTCGAGTGGCACGAGCTGGACATATCAGCCATGTCTATTTTAACCACGTGCTTTCAGCTAATTAACTATTTAACTATTTATTTCAACCATATGTCCATTACGTTTAGCCGTCCATTACCCATCAGTCATTAGGCTCCTGTGAGCTAACCATTTCAACTATTCATCCATTACATGTAGCTCTTTATTTCAATCTTTTATCAGTTAATCTTGACTGTTCAGACTTCTCTGTGTGCTAAATAGTTTTCATACCTTAGTGTTCAAGTGTTCCAGCTAACTCAACATATGGTTCTGTTTTTAAAAGAAACTTTATTTTAATTTTTTTATAGCTTCTATTTTATAAATAGCTCTGTATGTCCACACAACCAGAAAAAAAGTAAAAATAAAATAAGCAACATGTATTAGCTACATGCTAATTTTTTTTTCCCCATCACTGGAGCCTCATGCTGATTTGTTTTTCTAGAATATGTGACTGTATAATATTCCCCTCCTGTCTGTCTCCCTCCTGCTTGGCCTCTTCAGTTTATGACTCCTTCACCCCCCGTCCTCTACTCCCATCCCTCTGGGGTGCTACATATCGTGGTCTGGGAAGAGCACTCTCTTTGTTTCTGTAGTAATTGGATGAGATGAGCTGAGCCGTGTCAGTGTCTCCATCACCTCCTCCTCTGCAGGGTGCAGGAAGAGGGAGGGAGCGGGGACGAGAAGGAATAGGGAGAGAGACAGAAAAGGAGCGAAGGAGAATGGAGTGCCCCCACTGCCAGGAACTCTGATTAGGCAGAGAAGGCGGCCATTATCCCAGTATAGTCAGTACAGGCAACACCAGGGGGGTTGGTGTGACACACTGGAAAGGTTATCATGACTGTAGGGGTTTCATTAGAATGAACAAATCACTGCTTTACATGGCTCAATGGAGATGTCCAAGAGAGACACAGCCTAGGACAGGAACAAAGTCTGAGTGTGGCCTTATCATCTGAAGGGATATGAAAGGGAAGCCGTGAATTCATTGGACTAAAATGCTCCATTTATATGTATGCAAATAACTGAACAAAATAACACGGCCTCAAAGTGTTACTGTGGCTCTTTTCTAAATGAGAAAGGCTGAGAGTTCAAAGATTTTATCTCAAAAGGACTGGATCTTTTGAGCGTCATGATGTTTGATCGCAAGCTTTGTTCTGTCTAGCTTTTTAAAAAAACTTTGAGTAGCCAGCTTGACTTCCAAAAATGTCTTAAAAGAATACATTTGCTCCTTTGTTTTGTTCAATTTTCGCATTCACACAATTTTCGACTTACTTTTGTGCACCATTGTAAATAATGTTGCTGTGATCTTATCTCGATACAATGTTTTCACGTTCACAAAAGATGAACATTTTTAGTCTGTATCTGTAATGCTTACTGCTTTAATATCAGTCTTATTGTACACACTATATGAGGTTAAAGCTTCGTGCTAGAGAAGATGTGACCGATGAAAGTTGAGATTTTCAGCTAGTAGTCAAATTTGGAAATCACATTCATAAAAATCTAACACTCCTTGACGCAGAAGAGTTATGTTTGTTTATAGGCAGATAAAGGAGAATTTGATTCTGCAGCATTCCTTTACTGTGTGTGAATCACTTTAAAGGAGTGGATGCAATTTCTTTCATAATTTAAAGAAGTCTTTCATCGTCTAGCACCACCTTTTCTGATGTAACCGTGCTGTCATCAGATCGCTCTAGGTGAAGCATCACCTTTACCAGCTAAACTGGTTTAGTTCTCACGCTTTGTTTTCATCTTGTCTTGAAAGGAGTGGGAGTTAATGATGGCAGATTTAACAAAATTTGTTTTCTGTTATAATTCATATGTACAACTCTGGGAAGAAACAAGCAAGAGAGGGGAAAAAGAGTTTACCTGGACCCATCGGGCAACTTCCTATCAAAGGAGGTGCTTCGTGGGATAGCTGCCTGGTGCTGCTGGAGGATCTGCTGGCACTGCAGGCGATCAGGCCCCTGCGTGGGTGAGCCTCGGGACAGAGGTGGACCGGCTGCTGTGGGCACGCGATGCCAGGTGGTGTTTCTCCTGAAGGGTGTCTTGTATTCACAGGGTGTACCCTCGCTGTCGACCTTGTACTCCACCATGGGTATGCGGTAGAGCTCGGAGCAGCCCCTGAGAGGGAGGGAGAATGGGAAAGGAAGCAAAGGTTAAAGGTCAGCAATCTGGAATGAAAAGATAACAGTAACATCCTAGGTTTATGGCATGTAGGCCTTATAATAATAGCATCTAAATCTCAGCTCACCTCGCTCACAAGTGTCTTTTTGAAAAGTACCAATATTTAAAATGGGAAAGATAGTATATTAATCTCAGAACAAAGCATTTGATGTAATGTGGTCTATCAGTTTATAATATCACATTATTCCACCATTATTACTTCAGCAGTGTGTATATATCTACAGTTAATTAAAAATTACTGATGATGAATCATAAGAATAAGAAGAATTTAATAAAAAGAATTAGTCCTTACATTACATTAAATTACATGTTTTATTATGGTTTCAGTCAATTAAATTTTAAATTCAGTAACATTTTGCTGTTGTACTACCAGGTTGGTACTTTATACTGCGCAAAGCCACTGACCATGATCTCCTCAGTAAAAACTGGGGGGAGGGGATCCTTTATGTTGCCATGACTACACCAAAACATGCTAACGCTGTCAGAAATATTTAGCCTGAGGCAGACATCTAGATATGGTGTCCATGAGCAGGCATGTGTGTGCCCGTACATGGACAACACACACAGAGACACGCAGAGACGCACAGACGGTTGAATGTGCACACTGAGGGCTTATGAGCACATCAGAAATACTTACAAAACAGTGGAAAACACCTTTGCCTATTTTAATAGAAAGGAAAATCTCAGCTTGCCACTTAATCAGATATGGGTCTCCCCTGAGTAGCTCTACACTTTTCCTCCGTCCATCTCCATCCCATTACTGCTAACAACGCTGAAGATCTCTGGGATGGACAAGGCCTGTGATGCCATTTCATGCAACATTAGTCTTTGGGGCTGAGCAGAGGCTTGGTGTGTGTATGTTTGGAAAGATGGGGGGTTTACAGGATGGTGGGTCAGGGTTAAACAGCTACGGCGCTCTGCTAGCTCTCCAAAAGCATCTCAAGCATGACCCTAATGATTACACTGCCCTCCTCCTCCAAAGTCGATTTTCCGGGATCCAATGGGGGGTGGAAAGCTGTGTATACTTTCCTGTGGTCATACATGTATACACAGCGGGGCTTGAGGAGGGTGCGCTGGCTGATTGCAAAGGCTGCAGTGGAGGGGGCGAGTAATCCCTCTCAGAGAGACCCTTTCATCAAACTGGGCCATGGGTGGCTAGACTGTTTACAGCCTGCTTCCCACTGGAGCTGTGGGTGTTATGAGATCTAACTAAAAGATCATCCTTCACTTGTCACATGTCTCTCACATCTGGTCAATGTCAACGCTGCGCTAGCCTCATCCATGATGAAGGGCTGTCAATGGCGTGCTCTACATCCTCCACATCTCGCCGTTTCCATAATTCATAGACTACATGTAGGTAGCACGCATCACTGATTTGATATATGGGACAGTAGAGTAATGAGTGGTATTACAGCCACTTTCATGAAGGGAAAAGGAATTTATCTTGTTGGGTGAGGCTAATGTATATGTATGAGGAGCTCAGAGATAAGTGATTTAACAGATAAAATCATTATCCCATTACCTTTATTGTTTCTCCTGAGGTCTTTCAATCACTTTTTGTTCATGTCAGAAGAAAAGAATGCTAACAGGAATGTTAAATGCTCAACTGTGGGTCAATTGTTTTGTTTTTTTAACATGGCTGCTAACTCACTCATTACCTTGATTAACTGTGTGTGTGTGGTCATGCCAGGTTGCCACACATCATTACTCTCTGAACAGGCTAAACCTGGCTAACAGCTTGTCAACAGGAAAGGTCTCAGGCGTTGTCTCTTGCTGTGCTTTTCGCACCAGAATGACCATGAACTGACAAAGTAAATTTCTCTTATGATCCTAATATTCTTCCCCCGGTGCCGCACAAGCTCTGCTGGATGTGGAAATACCCATCGTATTGGCCTGACATATGTGGAATGTGCTTCTTGTTTGTAATGTATAGGGGGACTCGGAACCTCTGTGTATAAATCATGAAGCAACAGCAGGAAACCAGTGTTTGGTCAACAGTTAAACCTGAGCTGGAGGCTCGTGGTGGACGAGAGGCTGTTCGACACAGCCAGCCAGCCATGAGGAGAGTAGGAAGCCATGGACTGGTGAGAAATAATACTGTCTGCTTCCTCTTGATTCCACCAAGAATTGCTGCTGCACTCTTCCAGCTTAATGTGAGGGGCTATAAATTATACCACAATGGCCTACATAAGCTTGTAAGGAAAGAGAACATCTACAACTTAAAACTAACCACTCAACTAAAAACACAGCTATGTCTGACTTACTGGATTGTGACAACACAATCGCCACAAGTTGACGTAATATTACTAAAATGATCATTTCTCATTTCCAGACAAAAAAAAAAAAAGTTCAGCTCAGTTAGTGGCCTGCTAGCAGTGAACAATCAGCTCCTTCAGCCATTGGCTCTTAACGAATTACAAAAGATCAGTGTGACAACAAGACCTTCGACCTCAGTCAGAGAGCTGTCACTCTAATGACATGGCCAGCGACTGAGGGACGTGCTAATCCATTCCCACAGTCAGAGTCCATGTCACAGCAAAGAACCACATAGGTTGTGACCTCCACCCACCCTTTGCAGACCATTGTCAAGAGGTTCATTAAATAAGGTGCACTCAAAGTGAATAGATTTACCAAAAAAAAAAAGATAGAAGAAAAAACCTTTTTTTGTGATTTCTTTGCAAACTGATCCAAAGGAGGAGAACGGCTCCTGTGAAGACTGTGAGGGGATTACACCGAGCAATTTGTGATGCAGGTTCTCCGAGTTTTGGTTTGGCAGTGCTCTCTTTCACAGGGTGCCGGCATGGGAAGTGAGAAATCCGGCTTAACTACAGTCCAGATGAGAATTCATGATGACAAGTCTGATGACACTTCAAAGGAAAGGTCACAAGTGGCCTTCTGAATGTCACAGGCAATAATACTCTTATCAGCAGGGGTCTGGTGCAGGCTGAACTCACTTAAATTCAGGTTACCCACCATGTCAAACATAAATCTTCGTGACCAAAACCTAAAATGCACAATATGTTATGAATGATAGGCTGCAAATGCAGTTGCTTTTTGTTTCTGTTAATGTTTGTGTGTCTTGTAGTAATCATCCATTTGAGTCCATATTGTACTGATCCTTTTGTGTACTCTTACATCTCTGATGACCGTACAACAAAACATACAATCACTGCCATGTTCTGTACATTGCATTCCTATTTCAAAGAGCTAATCTTTTTCATCTTTTTCTCATTAGTTCGATCCAAGGCTAACATGTTGAACTTGTTTAAAGCTTTTCGGAGTGATGATGGAAAAGCCTCTGGTATTGCACTGTAGGCTAAAACCACATCCTGCCTCCAGTGTAAATAAATACAGTAATAGTTAGGGCAAATATTAGAGCCATATCTCCTTTGGCTTTTCAGACTGAGCGGGGTAAAACCGTTTAAGACATAAACAGCTTTGGGAGGTTTGCACCCAAACACTTCTACATGTCTAAATGTTCCTTCGAAAGACCTTCATTCAACATAAACTTAGCGGCCAGATGACCCCATCAGTCCCCAATGACTCTGGGGGAATCCCAAAATTTATAAGACTTCATAATTTTCTTACTATTTCAAAACAGTGCAGAGGAAACATACTCCTTTTAACTCCTACATGTGCTTATGAAAACATTTCTGCTTGTCATAGTAGCGGTGTGGAGCCAGGGTACATTGTCTGGAGGTCATGAGACTCTTGTCCATTGTTGTTAGACTAACCCCCATCTCTCTGGCCACAGGGGACTGACTGGGGCCTTTGGGGCCCTGCTGAATTCCTTTCCATTGAGATAATAGTGGAGAAACTGAAGCACTTATTGTTGACTCCAACACTTTCAGCAACTCAAAGACACAGCAGCGAAAAGAGTTGAGGGTCCTTGAGATTCTTCATCTGACCTCTCACCTCCTGGTTTGCTGGAGCCTTGGGAGAAAATTCACAGGACCTGAGATGGAGCCTTTTGGTTCTCATGGGACGACGATGAGAAACTGTGTTTCACTAAGATGGAGAAATCTCCCAGTAACGCTCAACAGCACTGACGAGTATGATCTTCTACTGTAATACCTACTAATCTGCCAAATGCATCTGTTAGGAAACACCATATATGGGTCAAACTCAGCCCATTAAGCATCACACCACCCACTATTGACATACAACACGATATAATGGATACTTTTGGGCACAGTGCTATGTGGCATATTTTCACAACCATCTTTTATTAGCTGTCTAAAGTACCTTGACAGGCTTCAGTGGTGTCACTCAAACCAAGCCAGCTTTCTGCTTCCCTGAACTGCGATTATGATTGTATCATCATGTATCATCACAGATCGTGGTAAGAGGATTAGACGTCGGTTCTGCCAGAGAGGCTGCTGTGTTGGATTCACAGACGAGGCACGTTAGCCCACCATCTGGGGGAGCAAATATGTTACTCCTCTGTTGCCAAACCAGAGCGTATAGTTGAAACACAGTTAAACATGTGACTACTATCCAGTCTTTGACACACATATATGCACAGCTGTTTAATATCGTGTTCATTCAGAATGTTTAGCAAGGCTGCCAGTAGTATCATTTTCAAAAAATATACGCTAGACTTAAACTTCTGTGTACAGATTTCACCAGCAATTTATCAAATTATGCCTGTGTTTATGTTTAGAAATGCGAAAAAGAAAAGGGTTCAAACAATATGTAAACAGTGCAAACATACATTGTTGTCAGGTTTTTAATTTTAGCGATTTAGCTTACAACAGCATTAGCATTAGCAGCAACATCACAAACGCAATTTAGCGAAGGTATTTCTCTCTGAACACTGAAAAGTCATTCTGCTGCGGTTATCTTTGAGAAAGTGGGAACAGCACAAGCAAAATAAAGATGTTGGAAATGTGAGTGTGAAAGAGTGATGGATTATGATTTCACAGGACTGTCTGTCTCTCACAGACAAAACAAGCAGATGCGCTTTCAGAACAAGCATTTTACACAGACCGTCATCTCTTCCCATCACAAAAGATCGTTTGAAATATGCTTCTCTCTTTTCATTACGGGGACGATGGAGTCTCATCATGGGTGTGTGTCCCTAAAAAGCCAAACACTCCCCGTCCTAATTGCTGAATTGAAGATTGGGTGAGGTTAGAAAAACGCAATCTGCAAATGTGAGCTGTCAGACAATGGCAGAAAGAGTTGAGCCATTAATCAAAATGCTCCTCTCATTATCATTAGCGAGAAACGCTGACTGTCCGTGTCTGCGGGACTCTACAGCCCTGCTGGAGCTTTCTCTTGCAACAAAGCCACATCAATACAAAGAGAGTCTCCTCTCGAGAGAAAACAGTGCAGAACAACATCAACCCTGGTGCAACAAAAACAGTATGTAAGCATTTCTTTATGCTAATCATCTCAAATATGAGAGCAAATGTCAAGCTAATTTACCCCAGCTGCATGGTAAAATGAGAAATACAAACCAGTCCTCTGTTACGACTTCATACACTTTTGTCATTTTGAGGAGCACCTGTTTCCCTGTCTCACACAGCCCTGACTCAATGACAAAAGGTTGTTGTGAGTATCTTTAGTCTGCAGTGTTAGTATTCAGGTATAAAATAAGAAAACAAAGAGGAGTTACCTTCGGGGGGTGCCGTCTTCATGAGGCTGGATTATGACCACTTTGACAGTAATGGAGGTGCGAAGTAGGTCAATCATTTGCTCATGGGTGAGAGTAGCAACGGCCACCTTGCAGATCTCCACCAGTCGGCTCCCCTGCCTCAGCCCGGCCTTCCAGGCAAAACCAAAGGGCTCCACGTCAGCCACGATGCCCTCGAAGTTGACATGGAAACCGAGCTGACCGAGGCCGTTCCGACGCAAAGTCATCTCTGATGTCTCGCAACCTCTGGTGGCGATCTGGAACCACAAAAAAATCAATTATGTACAATAAAAGAACATCAATTTTCTCTTGATGGCACTGATCCAGACATTAAGACAGCAGGACTTTAGAAGAAAGCAAAGAAAACAAAGTGCAGCACATGAAATGGGCAGTAGATTGAACACAACCACAATGAGAAAACAGGACGCATGAGATGGACAGAGAAAAACTGGAAGCTGAGAGATCATAATATACCTTAATAAGAGCTTTCTAAGCTAATACAGTATATTAAAACAGTAGCCTTCAACAGTGTACATCTGCACCTTCTCTAATAGATGTGTATGGGTTGGGCAAGCAACACACATGCACACACAGGAAGACAGTACGCAGAAGTGCACAAGTACGTTTGTTTGGCTTATTGAAAGAACCCTTCAAAATGTAATAAGAGGGTACGTCACAGAGCTAACTCACTGAGCCCGGGAGCTGCACAGAGACAGCTAAAAACACACACAATTTCCAAACACAAATACAAAAACCTGTCTCTGTGGACACTAACTACAGTAGCTCTGTGGGTGCTGCATGGGGATTTAGGATCTAATTGG
Source organism: Toxotes lorentzi (assembly GCA_037833715.1). Classification (NCBI taxonomy): domain Eukaryota; kingdom Metazoa; phylum Chordata; class Actinopteri; family Toxotidae; genus Toxotes; species Toxotes lorentzi. The sequence continues at coordinate 16,545,119 of JBBMJY010000003.1, forward strand.
CCCCTGATACACAGACTTGTCCACAGAGCTGAGAGTATTAGTCAGAGGTAATGACTAGGAAGGACTTTGGAGCGTAAGGTTTATACAGGAACACCTTATCAGCATCAACTGTCAGCTGGTGAACACACTTTGTTTATATCCAACTTGGAAAAAAAAGATCCCTTTCACCCCTTTTTCAGCAGCCAGAGACTTGAGACTTTACCCATGGATACTTGGTGTGCAATAGTCTCTGCTTGTCCAATTGCGTGCTTGGATGAAACTTAAAGCAGGTTCTGGTCCCTGTTGTGCACTTGCATGCAAATTCAGTTGCTCAGTGGTGGCCTGGACTAATCCTCTGGTTTAATGTAATTCAGGTTCAGCTGAAGTTCAGACATCCCATGTGCTTCAGCAGCAACATTTTAGTAAAACACACAACCACCAAAGTGAACAGAGATGAAAAACAAGCAAGTGGAGCCTATCTATGTTCACCTTGATGATATAAGGTGAGGTTATATATAGGCTGGACTGCAGCATAGGCACAAAGTCGGACCGGACACTTTCATTTAAGTTTTTTTGATACAACTACTGAAAAAAAAAGCTCACACTGCGTCCAATGAGCTTTAATCACTCATCAGATTAGTCTTGGTTCAGTTGTGGGTGACTGCCTCCATTTGCCTCAGAATGGCAGCTGGCTTCAGGGACACATTAACTCAGAGTATGGCCTGTCAACACTCCACCAGATTCTCACACTGGCAGAAATCCTACCCTACTGACTGTGAAGGGATCCGAGACAACCATGATGGACTGTCACGCATTGACAAGACACAACCCTAAAATTTTATTAACTTAGGAAAGAGCTCACCCTGTAATTAGTTAAATCATAGTCTCGTTTTGCAATAAATACTGACCCCCCCCCCACCCCCAACCCACCCCCCTCAAAAAAAAAAAATCAGTTTTCAAAGAGATAAAACCACTTCAGTCAGATGACCTACAAACTAAACAATCATTCTACATAAAACATCAAGGGCAAAAGAAATTGGAAATTTGAAGTCCAAATGCTCTCTGGGGGTAAAGTCTGGAAGTAAATGGTCTGTGTATGAGGAAGACATTGGCCTGGGTATTAGGGATCATGAATCAAACTGCCCTTTGTCAGAAATTCATTAGGCCTAAATAATGGCTTTCTAAATGCCTTCATCAGGGCCCTTTATTCAGCCCAACCACAAAATTAATGTGTCCAGGTTCTCCCCGAACGGCCCAAATCTATACTGGCTGAACAGGACACTCATTATCTCACAGGAAGGATTTGCGGCCTGTAAAGTTATTTTGATAGGGACAGTGGTATGTGTGGGTGTCCTGCTGACCAAAGTGTTTCCAAACAGAGCCTTATCATTGGCTCTAATGACTGGTGACATAAAACCACAACACTGCCCTTAAGAACCAACCAGAGTCAGACTCAAACCTGTTGTCAAGCTGCGCTACTGGCACCGATCGTCTGTGAGAGGTCTGAGTCAGAAGTAGCTTTGACACTGATGCAAACGTGTTGTTGTTGTAGGAGTAGTATGTTTCACAGACCTGACAAAACCTTATCTAAAACCTGTAAACCTATAGACAAAACCTATATCTAAATTTAGGACAGTGTCTCCTCATGTTGTACAGAACAATTTTGCTTAATGGGGGAAGAGCAGAGCAAATGGGGTCAGCAGTTATCATAAAATCACAAAATAGTACCAATTACTCATTCATCTATTGACAGAACATTAATCAATAACAATTTTTATGATGTTTTAATTCAAGTCATTCATCAAGCAAAATCGCAAAAAATTAATTGAGGTTTTGCAGCTTTTCTCATTTATTGAGTATATTTGGACTGTTGGCTAGACCAAATAAATAACAAAGATATGTCACCTAGGACATTTTCCTAACTATATTCTGACATATACTGACTAAATAATAAACTGATTCATCAACACTGATTAATCCATAAAAAAAATAATCATTTGTTGCAACTCAGTAATTGTAAACAATGATTATTTTCATTGTAGTTCAATCTGCTGATAATGTTCTCAATTGACTGATTAATTGTTAATTGTTAAGTTTTGTTTACTATGTAAACAAAACAAACAAACAAAAAAAGGAGCCTCTTTTGCAACCGAGCCAAGATGACTTGTCTCGCAAAAGTTGAACACTCACTCTCAGCGACACCCCGGAGAGCAGGGCGTTATCACAAAGCTTTTAGCTGTGCTCTCACACCAGGCTTCTCTGTGTGTTACAGTGGGGCAATCTGTTCACTCTGGTTCACATTACATCACAGGTCCGGCAGCCTTCAAATCCCACCAATGAAACATGATTCGACTCAACCTCTGGGGCATTTAGAAAAACACAGACACCTTTGGGACAAAGAATGCACGGTCAGCTCATACCAAAAAGTGCCTGCTGCTGCACCTCCAGTGTCTGTGCGAGTAACACAAATAGCCACCAACTTCTTAATACTTATTATGAGCTTCTCTGTGAAATATCCCTCACAAATCCCGTGGGTAAGTGGGCATTAAATGTGAGGGGAGATTAGCATAGAGAATGAGGAAGTGATGTCCTTTGGCTAATCACAAATGCTAATATATCCTGCTCTGTCCTTTCTTATGATGAGTGGAGCAGACACTGAATGACATCCGTGTCCTGTTAAGATTAACTATGGCAAATACTTCTTGGGGATCTTGAGCGTTTTGATGTGGTTGGGATATGCAGAACGTTTGTGCTCATCTGAGCATTTATTTTACTCAGTCTTATTTTTAGAAGCTCTTCTGCAAATAGCAAAATGTGATAATAAAAAAAAGGTGTAATTATCTTACACTCTAATCCTCAGAAGAATGAGGTTCTTGTTCGGGTTTTGAGAGGGAAGTGAATTGTTACCCCCATGTCAGTGGCTGCACTAGTGATTTGCTGGCTTGGGTTTGTTGGAAATTTCGAGACTGTTGATGATGGACTGCCAAAAAGGGACTATGAGGGATAAGTGGATGAGAGTGTGCAGGCAGGCAGGCAGGCAGAAATAAGGTCATGCACAGCTCAGGTTTGGATTTTGTGATTCAACCTCAATATAATTTCAAGAAAACAAAGGGTTGCCTGACTAGAAGCTCAGTAAACAAATGATGTAAACTAGAAAAGGAAAAACAAGCCTCTGCAGCAACACAAGGGGTGGAAACAAAGAATCTGATGACAGCATCCGGACAGAGGAACCAGGTGTTTCGACCTGTTTTTTTTTTTTTCTCACTTCAAGATACCCAAACCCACCTGACCTCAAACTCATACAACATGACCAGAGCCACAGAGCTGTACAGATGGCTGAGGCAGACCTACAGAATGGGGATGAGAGGACTTGGACTAAGTGGGTAGCTCTCAATAGGAGTGAAGTAGTCTGAGGCCAAGTGTCCTCTATTCTTAGTCTGTCAGACCCAAAAAAATGTGTCTGTGTTTCCTCTCCTCCCCTTCAAAACTGGGTTGGTGTCCTGTTTAAGCTGCCTCCTCCTGTACCTGCATCCAGACAATACAAGAACGGGCCAAAATCACATCATCACTAATCTTTCATCCCACTAAATGAAATGTCTGCCGCAGGGAATGGCTCTGGCTTTGTTTTTTGATGACAATGTTGGGATGTTTCATAATGGTTTATCCTGACAAAGAGCAGGACAACATTTGTAACTGTAAGACCTTAACGTTGGACTGTACACCTCGCCTGTGCGAGGAGCCAAAGAAAGCTAACAACAGAAGGTCTGAAATCCTCTCAGGGCTCAATTTCACTTTACAGTTTCACATTCAAATGACACTCCCGTCTCTTTATGACCCATAGAGGACCACGTGGGCAGGTGGAAGAAGTCAGGAAAACAAGTGCATTTTGGGTTATTTCTGTAAGCCATACTCATACAGTGTTTTGGAAAAAAAAAATCAGTGAAAGAAACACAGGGAAAGAAAATAAAACAGCGGAAGCTCAGCAAAGAGTTTAAGCACATGAGAGTTGACAGGTTGCATATAAGTTAAGCAAGCAACAACACTGCTGACATAATGGTGAAAATAAAATAACAAGGTCTGTGGTTAGTAGTAAGGCTACAATGGCAAGAGCAATATTTGCAGAATACCACAGAGAGACCACAACTATCCTAAAGTAAAATGCCTCACTGCACCATTTAAAGCAAAGGCAGCCATTTTCCTTCACACGCCATGCAGCTTATGAGTGGAAAAATATAACAGATTTACTGAGCAATTCTGACGACAGAGTGTTATTGCCTGTTTTATGGGAGTTACTTATTGGCCACTTTTAAAGTGAGATACACTGGTAAGCTTTTTTTCAAAATAAAGATCTGTATCTTTTGTATTTTTAGATTTTGGTCATACCACCACAAAGAGGTTTTTATACATCAAGAAAAAGCTATTAGAGATAAGACCATCAAGCCAACAATTTTGTTGGCTTGATGGTCCAGCAGTGTAGAGCAAAGAGAAAACCAAAGCACATGCTCTCTTGTCATTTCCATAGGAGTGACCAAACTGAGCAGCAGGCAAAGATGGACGCAGCATGCACAGGGAGGTACAGTGTCAGTAGACAGTGGTTTGAAATTTTTAAGCTGTCGCTCTCTGTGTTTTGTTTTCCTGGAGCACAAAAGCTGCCCTGTGCATGAACAGACAAAGGTGTCGTCATCGCTGGGCTAATGTTGATGCTAAGTTTAGATTTTTATTTCTTCATCTGTCAGTGAGTGTTTGTTCTATTAGTGCAAATCTGGGGTGCACCTTGGCCAATTCATTACATCAGTTTTTGACACACCACTGGTTTGACGATTTAATTGTTTTTACAGTAATATGTTCATTCTCTCAAAAATAAAGTGGATGTCAAACTAGGACGAAACTCTCAATTAACCACACACAGTGCAAACAGAGAGTGAATTACTCCCTCTGTGAGAGGGATGCAATGCTATAAAACCGATTATCTGTCTTTTGTTCCCTGAAATCTCTTTATTTGAAAGTGATACAGAAGACGTGGGTATGGAGTACGCTACAAAGGATTAGCTAGTCTCTAATCCTGCAGATGTTGAGATCTCTAAAATGAGACATATTAATGTAGTAGGGTAGAGTCTTTAAAGGTCTTACCTCTAATCTTTGCACCATCTCCCTGATGTCTTCTCCACAGTTGTCGTGGGCAGACAACATGATACACTCCCCACGCTCATAGAAGATCTTAATGCTCATAATCCCTGAGGTCCATCCAATGACATCGCGACACGAGCAGTTGAAGACCACATTTTTTGATTCCTCCTCAATGAGGACGATGAACTCATTAGATATGCCGAGCAAGCAGTCCACGTCCATCGACTGCCCGAAGTCCCGGGCACGGACACTCCAGGTGATGGCTCCCACGCTGAACAGATGTGCATCCTTCCTGGGTTTCACCTTCTCCTTCTTTTTGGCTCCGAGGGTGATGAAGCTGAATTTGACAGCTGAGTCAATAGTAGCAGTGCTAACAAAGTTCTCTGCCAGGTCCTTCAGGTACTCCTGCCGCGTACGAGTCGCCATGGCTCGGAACTTCTCTGACTTGTGTGCAGCATTTTCTCCATTGATGACCTTGGCAAGCAGGAAGTCCCTGAAAACTGCTGACTTTGGGAAAGTTACAGACTTGGGGATAGGCGGCCCGAACGGAGGCACGTCTTTAGATCTGGACACGGCCACGCTGAAAAACAGGATGGAAATCAATAAATCAAATGTATTGGTGACATTAAAGAGCAACTAAAAGAAAGGAAGGAGTATTGAACTGTACGTATAATGAGCAGCCATTTGAAGTGTTGAAATTATATGGCTTTCTGGGAAAATTATTTCTGGTGGAAAAGACTGAGAGGAGTTCAAACTAATCTTGGTCTGTTCAGCAAATGCTATGTTATTAACAAGAGTCGTCTTGACTTCAGAAACACTCAAGGAGTCGTAAGTCATAATTTCAAGGTGTCTCTGAAGATAATAACTGTATCATCACTGAACAGATCAAAAGCGCCTCGTGACTCCCGCACATTACTATGAAGTCATGACAGAAACCACAGAAAGCACTCAGCAGGCTATTATTATTATTATTCTTTCAAATTAAGTGCTCTTAAAAGTTCATGTAGAGCCATTTGGCATAAAGACATTTATGGAAAGCACATCAAAAGATAAACACCTTCCCCTAAATTGTCTTGAGGATATTAGTGCACTTCTTATCCCATGGTGCAGCGTGCTAATATCTGGTGGTTTGACTCAATGCCACCAAATTCAAATGTTGCATTTTTACCCTCCTCTCCTCTCCTTCTTTTTTTTTTTTTTTTTTTTTGTCAGCCTGAGTAAAATAGCTTTGAGAGAGCCTTGGAGGCGTGGTGCATGCTTGTTCTGTTTACCTGTAGAAGACGTTATCAGTGCAGGGGTTGTGGACTTTGACGATGACAAACACATGTTGGAAATGAGAGCGGATGTTTTTTGGAGTGAAAGGAAGGGCTCCGGGCTCTTGAAATACTATGGTGACGATGTCATTGCCAATGTGCCTCTTCCTTAATAACTATAAAAAAGAGGAAGAAACAGAGTCAAATGCAAGGAGACAGGTATTTTGTACAGGGTGGATATGGTTACACAGTTCAAGAGCACAAGATTTTAAAAACACACATGTATTCTTTAAAATTAAGATTAGAATGAAAAAAATGTCTTGCAAGCAAAAGTGAGAACTTGCTAAACAAATGTCTGTGCAGCCCTGAAGTAAGACAGAACTACAGTTTGAGAACGATTTGCAGAAAGACACCACAATGGCGGCTTCATTCTCTCTGATTTGAAAGTATTCAAGCGTCTCCATAACACAGCTGTGTTAATGTAATGTCTGTGAGAAAACCAAACCTTTTACAGAGGTAACTTGCAGATTTACTCACTGGCAGAATCATAGCTCCATGTTTTGAACCTGATATGTTCTGTTCAAAATCAGGATAAAAAAAGGTAGATCCCTTCTACCTTTTTGGGTAGAAGGGATATATTCACCTCACCCAATTTAGGCTTTTTGGGTGAAGGATACATATTCTCCCAAACTCAATTTAGCTTGCTTGTATTGTTGGATTGTGCAGATAGTTAACCTCATTCTCTGGCTGGTATAAAGTTGTCAGTGAAGGTCAGCGAGAGCCCGAAACAAGCGGGATTAGAGGGTACAGAGGTGAATTGGGAAGGATGAAAGGATGAGTGGGGCGAGCTCTGCTTGGGCCTGCTGGGAGATTACCACCGGGGATTAAAATAAACTATCCCACTTCATGAAATACAATTGGAGGAGGAGAAAAGAAAAAAGAAAAAGAAAACCCCCAAGTCCTGCCAATCAGACGCACATGGCAGATTAGGTCTGTGCAGTGCTTCGCTGTGGATACTACCTGATTCCACACACTCACTTACCACCTCCTTCAGTATATTCACTGTTTATAACACTGCAGGATTGTGCCCACAGGTTTTATTATGGACACAAAAAGTACTTCCGTACAAGCAGTGCAGAGACTGAGATGAACCTCGGTAATCATGGCTTTATCGGGCCATCGCTCACTAGTCCACCACTACATCCACTTAATTCCACTTGTTAGTGCAGACAGACACAGGGGCTCATCTAATACCAAGTCAGTTCCAGCCCCTGGGGATACGTTGATTAAAATCCTACTATGGGGTACTGTTACCATAGCAATGCGCGTGTTTTCAACTGATGGGTCATTACTCTGGCAAAATGAGCCTCTGGGGAAGATTGGCAGCAGTCAGGATTGAAGATATCCTAAAAGGAAGCTGCTCGGGGACTTATTACCACCATTAGACACCGGCTCACTACATAGAAAGGCAAACATGGTGGTCTGTTGGAAGGGATAGAGCGTCAAGTGTGGAGTTTACTGACCTGCTGTCTGTTGTTGGGTGTGTAGGGGAGCATGGTGGACACGTGAAACATCAGCTCATAGTCCTTATAGGTGGTGTAGAGAGAGTGTGTGCCTGTGGAGTCCGCTGTAACACAGGACAGGGAAATCAAGGTCTGAAGCTTTATCACAAAAGTTCATTGTATTAGATAAACGTACAATGTAATCAAACAGAAATCAAGATAAAATAGATATAAGATATACAGGCTTAAAAAACACTGCAGCCCCCTTGCAATATGAAACAGAGCAGAGCATCTGCTCTGAGCATGAACAGAAGTGTGTGGGCTTGCACTTTGTGAATGTTTAGTTTGGTGCATGCGATGTGCGTTTTATCTTACTCTTGTTATCCAGCTGGGCTCTGTACTTGGTGAAGCCTTTGAGGCGCACCCTCTGGCCAAGCAGATCCAAGAACTCATCGAGTGCCGGTCCAGCGCTCTCGTTGTTGTACATCTCCTCCTCTGTGCTCTGGCCCGCCTTGCAGTAAAGCACTCCCACCTTGTGCTGGAAGCTTAGCTGGAATGAGGAACATAGACAGACACAGACTGAGTAAGTATCGTTTCCTGTTGCTGATAGATATCACACGGCACCCTCATACATACTGTACATTATGCACTCAACGCATGCGAGTGCCCACTTTCCATCATGTCACAGCTAATGTGAAGGCATTCGTAACCCTTCTAGGAGAGAGCTAAAACTCCCTTTTGTGAAGCCAGGCTATGAAATCTGAGGGGCTCAGAGCAGAGCATAAATCAGGCTGAGCTAATAGCTGCTACTTAAGAGCAGCTGTAGAGCTGAGGGAGTGAATTACCGACATATAGAGGATAGCTTTGGTTTGGGGCAGAAAAGTACAAACTGCAAGCAATAGCATTTTAATCCTTTCTAAATAAAAGATCTTCTTAAGCAATCCTTTTGTTTGGCAAAGTCCTCACTGTAGCTGTGAAATACTGGTGCGAGGCTCTGAATGGCGACAACACTGAACTCCCCGACTCCCCACTAAAAATACTCTTGATTTAGTCAACAAAGAGCGCATCAATAAAGATAAATGTCTTATTCACAAAGAGGAGTATTCATAGACACAGACAAGCCAGCCAAATCTCACAGGTTTTCACTGCAAGCATTTATATTATCCAGAAATGACAGGTCTGATGTGAACTTGTCTCTCGAACAGACAGGAAGAAATAAAACATCCGGAGTGATTCTTCTTGCACGGTGAGAGGCGAGAGCCCTCTCCACCAATATGAATCTTTTATTTATGGCTTATAGCTCACTGATGCTGGCCAAGACAGGGAGTCAAAGGAGAAAAAATAGATGAAAAAAAGGCCCCCTACGTTTGGCACCTGTTGCCCAATAGTCACAGCTGAGGACAGCACCTTGATCTTGACCAAGGGTCAATGTGTCAATACGGCAAGATGAAAACAGTTTCTCTGAAATGTCAAAGTCAACCAATGATCTATATACTGAAACAAATTGGAATTGTCTTTTTCCTCCATTACAGGTTATCAGTTCCCGGTGTGCTCCTGACACTGTTGTCATGGTGACTTCCTCTATCAGGCAGTCTGCTCTGCACTAAAGCTCCTGTGGTGACTGAAAGCTATTACACCATCAAGCCCAGTGGAAATGGCATGATGTGCAATGATGTGGTCTCCTATTTTTTTTATCCTGCATTATATGGACTCACTTAACCTCCTGATCCTCTTAACAGAGTGGCCGATGGCAAGGACAATCACATTGCCCTTTGGAGCGAATATGTCGCTGCCTGAAAAGTGCAAGCACATCAGGGCACACAGCACATATATACAGATGAGTAATGCTCCTGAGGTGAAGCTCATTGTGGAACCGCCTTTGATGTCTTTTTTGGTGGCATCAGCTTCTGATAAAGTAGAGCAGCCATAAAAAAAAATCCCATTTAATGGATCTGTGATTAACTAAAATATTCCACTTGCCGAAAATTTGAGCAAAAATTGCTAGAAAGCAGTAATTTTGTCTTTCTTTATTTATCTCTTCCCCCAAGTGTTCCTCTTTTTCTATCTGTCCAGTGCTGCAGGGTGTTGGAAAAGTGTTCCCTCCTCTTCTATTTCACACACACACAAAAAAAAAATAAAATAAATGCAAAGATGGAAAGATAGTTAATGAGCAGAGAGAGAAATGAGGACAGTGTATCCCCCTGGAGAGCGCTGAGATGCACCTGAGGGATACAGCGGTGTCCTAACACAACACCCAACATCACCATGACATCTGTCTGCGATGCAGAGTCCAGATGTAGCAGAAATCCAAAACATGGCTCCCAAAACCTGGCTACAATCATCAGGCACCATTACACACTGAACATCTATTGCTCGTTTGGGGAAACAACATCTAAAGTGGGGAATAAATGAAGGGCAAAACATTCTGGTCACAACATAATTTCACCAAGCTAATCCTCAAGTTTCAATATCATGAGAGGGGACTGATTTACATAAGGCAGGGGTAATTTTCGAACTGCAATAACAGCCTCAGTAGGTGGTAGATTACTCTCTTGAACATGTGGAACAAATCTCACTTAAGGCTGAATCATACTTTCGAGTTGAGCTGTCGCTGTGGGCATCGGGACCGATTTATAGTCCTCCAAAGGTTTACCTGTTGACCACTGGAAGACCACTGGAAAAGCTGAAAGGCAGTGTTGGTAATTGGGAAATGTGATGCATTTATTCTTTGTTTGTGTTATTATACAGAGCACTGCAGTGGACAGAACTTTCTAGGTTAAAAAAGAAGGTAATTTGTTTAGCATTATCAAGAGGGAAATATTATCAGCCTTTCTCTGACCTCCCTGACGTTGTCTTTACTATCATCAAACGTTATTATTTGCAGTTACATTTTCTAGAGGCCACAGAGACACCATCTGGCTAGTCTTTATCTAGTTCACATCCCTTCTTTTATTATCAAGAATTATAAATTAAAGCTGAAAATGGCTTTTTTAATTTAGGAACTGATGCAGCTGATAAACTGTATTTAATAAGAACTCTGCCATTTACCAGATTTCAGTTTTTAGATGGAACCAACAGATACACATTTTACATCAATGGCTTTCTTAGAAAAATGTATTGTTGTGATTTCTATCACCTAAAAAAAATCACATCTCCAAATCTGATCAACGGCCTAATGCTTTTGCCAGTACATCTGCAGTTCACTGTGATCTACAATGTGATCTAAAATACATTCACATATGCTCTGTTCTCCTCTTACATCCAGGGCCATTACAGCAGAGTCTACAACACGGCTTTCGGGGATATTCTTTCTGCAGAACTGATCATGAGGATACTGTGAGGGACTGTCTTGCTCCAGGATACTCTCACTCACCAGACACGGTTTTTGTTCACAGGGAAAAGAAGCCTTTTCACACACATGCACACACTGAACTATATAACAACAGAGGGCTAGATAAAACTTTCTACATGTGGTAGAAGAAAATTATGCATGAAAACAAACAAAACAGGCCTGGCAGACCACTCAGCTGCAGTTCTTCCTGTCCAACGTTTGCTTCTTCACATAAACACATTACAGGGGCGGTGAAGGTCCGGCTTGGTTAAAAAAGTAGATTACTGGGTGCTCGACATTTTAAACATTTGCATGGCAAGCAAAACATTAATGATTAAAACAGGGGTGTATAAAAATACTGATGTCCAAATATAAAACTGGCCTCCACTGGGCGTTTGGTTTGAGGTCTGTGAGGAGAGTGAGGAGAGTGCCAGTTGGAAGAGCTTTAAACCCCATGTAGCCTGGGCTCTCCTCCTCTGAAAGTAGTTTCTTACGTTACTTTTTTGCCCTTTTTTTTCCTCCTGTGTGTCAGTTTCAGTCTGTATCTGTAGACAGTCTCTCATAGCAAAGGCATGGGGAATTGTATGGCAGGTGAACAAACTCCCGTATCAGGTCCTTGAGATCTGGCACGAATAAACTTCCTAGAGCACTTACTTTGTGATAACTGGATGCACAGTGTCTGTCATCATCTTAAGTGCATTTAACATGCTTTAGAGAGGACACTACACTGCTGTTGTTCATGTGTCTAACAAAATCTTAATGTACTAGAGGGACAAGGCTGACACTTTCTATTATAAGAGCCTCTCCCCTGTCAATTGGAAGGATGGGCTCATGCTAACGAAAGTAATTACACTAATAAGCAGCCAATTCTCTGATAGTAAGACAAGCAGTACAGCGCTAGCTAATCCCCCCACGCTCCTTTCCATCTTGCAGTTTCATTAGATGAGAAAATAAAGGCCTTAAGATCACACAATGAATCCATCTCTGACACCTGTGAATATAGAGAGCCCATATCACTAATAGCCATTTTATTCAAACAGAGATAATACAAGATGACATCCTCCTCCATCCAGGCAGAATACCAAATCACCTGCTCCCAGATGAACTGAATGAAGTTGTCAAAAGTGAGTTAGCTTGTGCCTGAGTGTCCTGTTAGCTGAAAATGTGTGTCAAAGTGGTCGATGCTGGATACAGAGAGTGTGAGATTTGTATTGATTCTATTTAAGTGTGATATTGGCTGTCTTATGCCTCCACCCAGAGCTTGTGTACATCTATAATAAGCAGCCCACATATGGAACAAAGGTTGCTACTATCTTGCTACTTCCTGCTACCTTATCAGGAACTACATAACACCTCCTCAGAGGAATTAACTCTTTGCTTATTTGCCAACTGAAGAGAATATTGATATTACTCTCATATCTGCCTCTTAAATAGGAAGCTACAGTCAGTGGCCGGTTAGCATAGCTTGGCATAAAGACTGAAAACAGGGGGAAACCTGGTTCTGTCGGAAGGAGACAAAATCTGGAGGACATCTTGAAGTACTCACCCCCTGCTCGTCCAGCTTCAGGAGCTGCTCCGGGACCTTGGGGGAGTTGAGGGCCAGCCTCAGACACTGGATGTTAAGTTCAGGGATGACGTACTCAAGCACTTCCTTCAGCGGCAGGCCCCGGGCCGTGCCATGTCTCGCAGTGGATGGAATGGCATCCTCCAGTATGGCTCCACGGAGTGTGGTCAGCTGGCAGGAAAGACGATGGTGATCCAGTCAACTGTCTCTTGTGTGTCTTATGGGGTCCTTTTATTACCCCCTGTACAATGTGATAATTCTGAGTATGCTTTTGTATACATGTAACGTGTCTGAGGTCCAGACCAGATTGGATTTATTTCATCATCCAAAAGGTTGGATAGGAGAACCGTGCTGACATCCTGACTGCTGTGTGAGTCAGTCATAATATCCTTTTATGTTATGGCTTATTATTTAGGGCAATGGCTCCATTACGGCTCCACTGGAAGGCATCAGGAACTCACATTCTAAATAATTAAGACAGGCTAACTGAGCACAAGATGTTAAGTGGTATTTTACTGTTAAGACCATTAATGTGCCAGTAAACGCTGACCCAAACAGCTTTACAACACCCACTCTGTAACACTGCATTGTTGTTTGGAACATCACAGACACATTTTCATCCATAAGTCCCATTTCCATCCATACAGCCTGTGGACATGAATGTCAGCAGGCAATGGCTGTCTGACAGAGAGGCTCTCTGAAAAGCAGATTACTTAACAGACTCAGATGGGAAGGGAGAGTAAGAGTGGGGCAGAGAGGCAGAACACTGAGGCTAAATAATAGGAGCACATGCAAATAGATGCTCCAGTGGTCGGGGAGTTTACTTGCAGGACTATCACGACCCAGATACATTGTTTTGTCATGGGAGTGGTGCTTTAAACCAAGAATGGCACTAGATATCAGTGACATTTCCCTGCCTGACGCATCTGTTGCACCTGAATTATTCAGTGGATGAGACCACCCAGCATCAATCAAGGAGAGCTTTCTGTACCACCAGGGACTGTCAGACGGTGCATCTCAGTTTGTGGATTAATCATGTTGCACGCGCGTGTGCGTGCATATGTGCACGTGAGAGACCAAGGGTGATCATGCTGAATCTGATAGACTGCATGAGTGTTTGCATGACTGGCTAACTGGGCACAGAATCACTGGACACATTAGGGAGCTAGGAGCAGATTTGGGTATAGAGCGCTGTGAGAAGCCTCCGCTTGTTTTCAGGGGTACTGAAGCATTCCTGTATTCTTGCATTGCTTGACTGAGCCCTGAGCTGAGTGACCTTAACGTGTCTTGCTGAATGCAGTATATGAGAAATATCCTTCTAAAGCATGTTCTAGTTGGTAGGGGGAAACAGTTCTTTGATAGAGCGACAGAAATCACGCAGGTTTCTCCTACCATGCATCCATAACAGTTCTACACTGTATGTATGTATGACATTAAGCAATGCAGAAAAAAAAGTGTATCAGTGTATTAGAGTTACCTGACTGGTTCTGAAGGTGACCCGGTAGTTGTACTGCATTCCATCTTTCTCCTTCCCGTCGTCCAACTTCTCCCTGCGGATGCTGACTGCCACAGGTCCCAGATTGTCATCTACCCCGAAATAGTTCTGATGTTCTGGAGGTAGAACAAGAAGGATCCAGAGTAAACACACATTCAGCATCACATTAACTGTTGACATCAGCCTCTCAGAATTGAAAAAACTGTCACTCATGGAAATCTTACAGTTGTGCAAGATGCTTTTCACATCACTGCTTTTGCTTCAACAGAATATCAGTTTACATTAGAGTCCATATACTTATTTATTTGTGTAAATATTCTTGGCGAATTGACCGTGGATGAGCTGTGACACTGATTACAAAGAGCAGTAGGGTCCCAGTGGAGATTTGGAATTGATTCATTTGGATTAGAAACTGGTTTGTAGTGGCAGCACTGAGATTTAAAAAAGTAAATAAATGCATAAAAATACAGCCCGGGAGAGTTTGACCCACTCTGACCCATCACTGACCCAGATAATCCACACACCATGCTGCTTCTCATGATTCACACATGTTAAAGTCATCTCACAGACATTGATATGTTTTTGTTCAACACTACACAGAATTAAAGATGAATTTGGGACTCACATTTTATAAAAAAAAAAAAAGTAATCTTTTCTATTCTTTATTTCGAGGTGATTAATTTATAATCCAACCACATGCACAGCTCCAAACAACAAGAGAACACGCTTTGGGGCTTTCTGTATCTGTATTTCCTGGAATCATTCGCCTGACTCACAGCACTACAGACAGACAGTCAACTACTGCTACTGAAGCAAACCTTGGCTTTACCAAACATGCTAAAATGAAATTATACTGCAGTCAAGCTTTTGTTTTTGTTTTAATGTCTTATTGTTTCTATTGGATAATTGACTGTGCAGGGTGGAAGGAAATATGGGGTGAGACAGACAAGGCAAAGTTTCCTGGCTACATATAAACCCAGGACAGAGTGGGTACATGGTATGTGCATTAGTCCAAGGGGCCACCAGGATGTTCCCTCAGAGTATTTGTGTCCTTAAGCGGAACATAAGCAGGAACAGTTTTTGGGACTTACAAAAAAATTCATGGACTAACTAATAAGTTGTCAGCCAAAACCAAAAAAAAGAAGATTTTTAGGAATAAGAATCTTTTAGAAATCAGGAGTTTTGTGACAGGGACTGTGGATGTTGATGTTTAATTGGTCAGATAAATAATTCAATCAAGTTATGTTAATGTTTACAGGCCAGACTGGTGGACTTCTGTTACTTAGATGATGGTTACAAACCAGATTAGCAGTGAATTGGGTATGAATTTTTATTATTTGATCTGTGACTAGTTATTTCAAATACTGATGGACACAGTTTCAGGAAATTTCCAGGGCATATTCATGGTAACACCCTCACCTCTCCTGTGCACACAAAAACGACAAACTGTAATGGGAAGATTCTCATTAAATTTCCTTGTGACCTTTATGCCCCCTGCAGGATGAACACTTTTTCTATTTGTGGACACTCAATGACATTTCCTCCTTTGTCACCCTCAGGTCAAGATGTTAATTTGTGCAGTAAATTTGTAATAATCTAATGGGCAGATTGCTGTGAAATGTACCGATTATAATAATGCTCATAAGAGGCTGAACATTTTAGCCTAATTTCTGTTAAGGCTTCAAGAATAGCTAAGTTGCCAATTTGTTGTTCAGTCTCTCCAGCAGATCTGTATTGGGGTCAAATGAAGAATTTAAATGAACACAGGGGTCACATGCAGGGCTTTGGACTTGTGGTCTCTTTAAGCATTATATGAACCAGTACTAGTTTCTGTGTTTCAATTTATTATAAGATAAAGGTAAGACACTCAAAATACAGTATACTTAATGAGAATATCACAAACATATAGTATCACTGTACAATAGTTTATGTGTTACACTGTGTTTATGTGTGTGTGCGTGTTTTGCGCATGGACAGGAGCAGAGCTTTGCACACGCATAGCGGTGCCTTAAGCAAACACTCCCTAATCCAGGCTAAAGCCAGGGAGAAAGACCTGGATTCAGCAGACAACAAAAGAAAAACCTCAGCAGGGGCTCAAAGCACTGACATCCGAAAAGAGATTTCTGCAGACGTTTAGACATTGCATCCACGCCATGTAGAGCATGCGATGTAAATATGCTGGTTCTTGTCACTGTGGCATCAACGTTGGGGCAAAGCTCGTATCAGAATAAATAATAAATTAACTGTATAGAAGAAACGCAGGGTTAACCTTCTGAGGAATGCCTGGCTTGTCAGGGACAGTGGACTGTGGGGGAATGCTCTGTGAGACATAAGGTCAAATGGTGGTAGGAGGCCTGTCTATGTATATGAGGCCAGCAGGCATCTGAATACCCACGGCACCGTGAGTGCGACACTGTCGACTGTACAGGAAAGCTTTTTGTCATCACATTTCTTTAACGTCACTGGTGCTCATCACTTGGTGTTGACAGTTTGCCAAAGGTTGCAAAACGGATGCCTTTGATTGTCATGTCAAATAATGCCTCTTTTCCTACTTCCTGTCACTCCACTTTGCAGAAATGTCTCCAAAACTTCAAAAAGTGCAAGGCTGACTGTATGTCCTTACTTTTATATTTTATGCACCAAAACTTTATTCCAAGTCACATATTTTCACACATTTTACATTAGTCTTTATATTTCTATGTCTACACACATACAGTATGTGACCATGACCTGTACGTAACAAGGCTCGGCATTTGGATGAAACATTGTGTCCATTAAAGGTGCCTGGGGAGAAACACTCCCGCTGCTGAGGGAAGAAGGGCTTTAGACAATCAATAGGATCAATGTTCAGCCCAGGTTGATAAAAGCCTGCCCTAAAGTGGTGACACACGGTCATGTTTGTGTGAGTGTGTGCGCAGATATGTGCCCGTTTTTGTGAGTGTGTGTGTGTGAGTGAGTGTTTGCGGTGAAGTGGAGGCGATGACAGACTTGTCTCTCCAATAAAACACCTTGTGAAAAAAGGGCAAGGGCTAGACCCACATACTGTGAAAAAGGCATCTACCATAAAATTATAGCATCAAAACTAAACTGACAGCAACAGGGGGCGTTTCAATTATACATTGACCTGGGCTGGCACAGAAAGAGGTCAAGTACATAACACAACTACACCAGGACGAGTGCTGAGTGAGGCAGCATTTCACAGTAAATGATTATCATAGTAACCTCCACGGCACATTCAAACGTACTGTAAGAAGAACAGAGCCGTAATGGTCTCATTAACCTTGACTGGAGACATCGAGCCTCGAGTGAGGTTACACACTGTCGCAAAGAGGAATATTTTAATACAGAGTATCGTTTTGAAGAAGTTCAGGCATCTGTGAGTGTGAAAGGTGAAGCAGCTGTTTTCTAGAGGGCTTAAGAACGGGTAATCCAATCTGCTGAGAGCAGCAAACACAGACAGTGGGAAAAACAGATATGTATAATGCAGTAATGGGCCGGGGTCGGGATGGTATTTCCAGAGTCAGTCACATAGGTGTTTTAATGAGAGGAGCTGGGACCTTGGCGTAGTTTTGCTGACCCTAAAGTTTCATATGAGGGGTCCTCAAACCCCTGCGGCCCCCATGGGGAACAGCTGCAACACACCCTCTCGCTCACCTCTCTCTTCTCACATGAGTAATCACAGCTTCTCTGCAGGGTTCAGGGCTGTATCACAGGGAGGACATGACCGCTCTTCTCCCGAGGAAGTAAAACACACCCTCGCACCCAACACAAGCCTGCTATTGTTCTGGACCTTATTTCATCTGGTCCTACAAAAATAACTGGGCCGTCAAGATATCTGACCCTGTGAGCAGAGGCTGTTCCATTTGGGTATAGTTTCAAGGAAATGGATTTGGCCTGGAAAGTTTAATAATCCTCAGCAGTGAGTCATCTAAAACCTCCTGTATCATCATTGTGTAAACTATGAACACAAATAAGATACATTTATCGTAAGCACTCCTTACCTTTGCCATAGAAGTACTTGTGGTAGTAGTAGGCTCCAAGGTCAATGTGCTCGATGATGTATCGTTTGACCTTCTCTCTGTGGATTGGCTGGTTTTCTCGAGGCACCTCAAGTACAGAGACGCCTGCGTTGGTGCAATGGGAACTTAAAGATGATTCAAAAGAGCAGCTCTCGGACACACCACTGTAGTTGGCACTGTTGGCTCTGGAGAGGGAGATCTTCCTCTCGCCCTCACCACCGATCTCATTGCGAAAGTGCGGGCAGCTCAGCACTAAGTTGTTACTCTTCCCGTCTCCCTCATCAGCATCCAGATTTTCCTTGGGGTTCAAGTCCTCCCTGCTGCCTAGTGGAGACTCAAACATGGGGGCATTTCCACTGCTACATCCTGCTGCACCACCATCTGCCCCTGGTCCAGGTCCCGGCCCAGCTCCACCTCCAGCCCCTCCACCAGCTCCAGTGCTGGCTCCAGCTGAGGCAGCTGAAGCCCCAGTAGTTGTGTTCTTCCTCTGGCTAAGATTAGCTCTGCTTGCTACCGCTTCGCTGATGTTAAAAAGAACACTCTGGACGTCGTAGTGGGCGAAGCATTTTTGGAAACTGAGCGGTCGCCGGTCATCCTCTATTGAGAGCCGCAAGGCGTCACTCTCACTCTTTATGGTCCGCAGTTTCCTGAACAGAGACGTCTCAGACGATTCGGATTTGAGACGCCTCATGAAGGACTTCTCCCGTTCCCGGCTGTAGAGTAGAGAGGTTTCTATGTAGTCATAGCCAGGAATGTGGACTATCTCACCCCTGGCAATCTGGGCTGCTGTCTGCAGGCTGGGGGAGAGGGAGGCGTCACAGCGCAACAATTCGGGGAAACCCAGAGGTGGTATGCTACGGTGGTCTAGGGTGTCCACTCGGTAGCCCCTAAGCATGGTGAAGAAACCATCACCACTGAGGCCTTGACGGTCAATGGAGGAAGTGCTGCCGTACTCACGGTGCAGTGAGGCCCCCGTGTTTGGATTGACAGCATTCTGGTCCATTATGTCCTCAGAGTCGATGTCACTTATGGTGACATCGCTGTTGCTGCGTTGACGGATAGGGTGGAGACCTTTCAGAGGGGAATGGCTGAGGAGGTCACTCAGTGTGTATTTGTCTGAGTAGTCTACTTCCAGACAAACTGCTTCACCTTGCTCGAGTATTTCAACAGTATGTTCCTGCTGGCCATTCTGAAATACCGGTATCACACTCTGATAGTTTGGTGAAGGCCGTCCGTCCCATCCGTCTTTCCTTGGTGGCCACTCTGTCACCCTGGCCCTGACACCCATCTTAGGCATTGCTGGAGTACCATTTGTTTTGCCTGAACCATCAGGTTTCACCTGCATGTTGGAGGTTGGTGGTCCCATGCTACCATTCAGGGCTTTGAGTTTTCTGCTGAATAGCTCCTCTGACTGCATGGCTCTGGGGTATTCTTCTGGGCTTCCCACAATTCCCACAAGGTTTGATTTGTTATCCGTCACAGGGCTCACAATATTCATATCCTGCTAGCAGACCCCTTGAAGAGCAGACTTCCTGGACCCTTCTTCATTACATCATGTGATTTGCTCACTGGTGAGTGGAGGAGGGGCCTCTTTCCAGAGTCAATGAATCAGCCGTCGTCATAACTCACAGGAGGCGGCTGGCACGACGTTTGACACGCAGCATTTGGATGTCAGGGACAAGTGTCTGAGGAGTGCTGAGGCACAGCAGAGTGGAATCTTTTCTCACAGCGTGCCGCCAATGCAGAACGACAGCTGGAAGAGTTGGATCTATGACACAGAAACAAAAACACAGAAGAAAATGTGAGCACAAAGCGAGTGGGTTATACAGACGTTTTTATTTAAAACAGAAGAAAAAGCAGTTTGTATTCTTCAAAACGGCCTCAAAGCACAGCACATTGGCTTCAACCATAAAAATGAACATATTGCTGACCTGCATTATCTGTACCCAGTTATCAAGTAATAAACTCCCACCATGGGGTATGTAGGGCTATTTCAGTTTTGGAACTATGTATGGTTAATTAGTGTACTCCAGAGGAGTTGGTACAGTGATAGGTTTATAACTAGATAGATGTATATCTTTTTTGGTGCTTCCGGCCAATGCCTAACAGATGGTGGTGAAGCAAATTACAGCAACAAGAGGCAGATGTTCAGCTAAATGTTCACATGTACCAAGATCTCATCCAACCGCTCGCAGCATCATCAAGCCTGCAAATTATACAGAAGGGATAGTGTTGCATATTCACTGCCAATTCCACTTCGCCTTTTTTCTGATGTAGTTGCTTAGGAGGAAAATTAACAAGGGCCTGATGAGGTAAATTGGCTATGACAAACAAAAAACAAAGGAGAAAGTTTGCAAGTTTACCCTTTCCCCTTGTTCAGTTTTGTTCGAGTGGGGAAATAATAAACAGACGAAAGGCTGACATCAGCAGTTTTATTCCTTAACCTGAGCATCTGAGGACAGAGGGAAGGAGAGTGAAAACACTGTTTGGGTTGTCCTTGAAAAGCAGCTTCATTCCCTCTTGGGTATTTCAGATGTCACACACACACACACACACACACACACACACACACACACACACACACACACACACACACACACACACAAACAACCCC
>JBBMJY010000003.1:16566102-16709929 GCA_037833715.1 Toxotes lorentzi
CACACACACACACACACACACACACACACACACACACACACACACACACACACACACACACACACACACAGGCAGACTCACATGGTTTCCATTTTTATCCATAAGTAATGTCCCTGAACATCTGCCACGCATAGACTTTTGTCGCGCCAGGTTGGTCATATAGCCCCGTTCTATAACCGTGAAAAACGGTACTGTATACTGACACTGAATGCAAAACTCCAAGAGGAAATGAGCAACTCCAGAAAACACAAACTGGTTCCTCTCTCCATCCCATCCCATGCCATTAGGTGTACTGTAGGTCCACTGGGGCTAAGTGAGCGAGGTGTTACACTAGATTTAACTCCTCAAACCCTGACATCTGCATGGAGGATCACACCACACCATGCCGCAATATAGACTGCGAGTCTTCCTACATTGACCTAAATGCTTTTTTCTTGTTCTTTGGGACTGGGGGTGTGCCTCATTTCTCCTAGTACTGCAATCATGTGAAAACCCCATGAGTTACTGAGTAGCCCCCCCACCCCCCACACACACATCACAGAGAGCTGGGTACTGAACCATTAGTTGTTGTTTTTTTTTTTTTTTGCTTTAGTGAGAATGATAAGCCCTGTGTAAGGCTATTCTCTCTGTAAGGTTTCACTGTGAACATGATAGATAAAGTTGAGCCCAGCATCCCAGTCTTTACTTCAGCTCCGTCCACTGGCCTTTAGTATGATAGCTTCTGTTTCCAGACAACTGTTTACATTTCTCTGTCATTCACAGTTAAGGAGGAGCATAAACTATTTTGGGAAAAAAATGTGGGCCACATCAAGATTAGCTTCAAGCCAGACTAGACAAAATACACCAAGGACGGGTTGGAAACACTGTAATAATAAAGTATTTGCCTCTGCCTGGGTCAAATACAGGTTAATGCATTCATGACCTAAATGTGTAGGAATAGACTCATAATGATAACTTCTCTGTTAGGTCCACTTCCAAATTATCCACAATCCTCTCTCTCCCATTACGGACTGGTTTCGTCATGAACACAGCTTCATTCACTAGAAGGAAACTGTCTGTAGTGTCAAAGATTAGAGAAGACAGCAAGATATTGTGTTGTGCCGTGAATGCATAATGTAGCGACGAGAACTGTTCTGGGGAATATGACCGTTGCAGTTGGCAAATGATGAATAATGGATTATCTGACTGGCTGCAGTGTAGTGAACCAGGCCACACATTTCCAACAGAGACAATGTTTGTGTATGAAAAGGCCAAAGCGGTTTGATTTTAATATTTCTCAATTTAAAAAACTGGTATGCAGCCTAATCTCCCACACTGGTCCCTGACTCATAGACACATATAGCAATGTGCGAGTGCAATCAAGAACCAAAGTAACCATTGTTTTTGAAAATGACCACCATATGAAGTTTAAATGCGTAAATCTGGTGTAAAGTGACTTTGGTAATTCTTTTTAAAAGATATTATTGTTTCTGAAATCTTGGTTAATTTTATTTCATGACTAGAGAAGAGCAAAAACCTGAGTCCACTCAATCAAACACTGAATGTCCACCACCCCAAGACACCAAGTGAAGTGGCCAAAGCAAACAGAGAATCTTGGAATAGTTTCTTTTCCCCCTGTATCTTCTATTCTTGCTCTTGTACTTTTTATTTTAGGTCTCTCTAGTCAACCAACATCCATCTCAGGTCTCTTTCCCAGGGATAACAGGGAGCAGAAATGAGTATGGCACTCATGCTGACCAACACCCAAATGTCAAGGCTTGACAAAAACACTGTCTTTTCGCATTCACAATTAGAGCATGACAGCAAAATGTGCCACCTGTGCAAACAGCTTTATCAATGGTGACACTCTGGCAGAGGCTTTTATGGATGACTGAGAAGAGAAAGAACAAAGGAAGTGACATACTGTAATCTCATGCATGACAACAAAACAGCATGAATGACTTCTCACAGTAGTCTGCGCTGAGCAGCTAAAAAAGATAGAAGGGTGTAATGCTGTCAACACAGACAAACCAAATGAAACACTCAACGCGTAACATTTATTATTATTGTTAGGACAGCATTGTGTCATCATGTAAAATGAAAAAAAAGATGGAAAAACATCGAGTTATAAACCCAGCTAAATAAATAAAAACTAAATAAATAAATAAATACAGTGCATTAGTGCAAATATCCCCTTAAAAGCACATTATTTAAAAATCAATTCAAATTTAAGTCTTAAGTCTTTTTAATCCTGATTGTGTGATATAGCATCCTACTTTCCCACTGTTAGTGATTTCCTAGTACAAAAAAAACAGAGGCAGGAGACTGGTCTGTTTATGTTCATGCTGTCCAGTCTCTGCCTGACTGTGTTGCTACATGGGGTCGGGAAAGGGTGAGCCGGCCATTATATCACGTCGAGGACAGGGCAGGATAAACCAGAGACCATGGTGGTCTGCGTTTCCCTTTCCTTCCATCTATTAGCTACTTTCCCTACGACAGTGATTAATGAACACAGTTGCACCATGTCTCAATTCACATCCAACCCCCAGCTCCCTCAACCAAAGAAGAGTGCCACAAGCCTCTTGGTCAGCAGAATCTATCTTCTGTTTGACCTGAAGGAGGCTGTTTTCTGTCCTTTCCTTTGTGCCTGTGTGTACAAGAGAAGCAGCAGATGGAGGGTGGGCGGTCTGCTTTCCTAACAGCCCTTTATTACTGGAGTAATGCATTGCCATTATGGGTGTTTAAGACACAAGGCCTGGTGAACAAGGGGAAGGGATGGAGAAGGAGAGATGGGAGAGAAAGAGAGGCCTAATTACAGTAATGAACTCATTTTCTGTCTCTGATGTTGGATAGTGTGTCTTTCATCTTAGTTCATCCAGAGAGGAGAGGCCCAGCGGTTCTGCCAGGTCTTAAAATAATCCTCTGACACTGTGGCCTGATTAAAGGCCCTGCAGATATTAATACGCTGTCAGAAAAGTGAACACGTTCTGTCCACCATCCTGAGATTAATAGTCTACTATCACTGATAGGCCATGTCACCAGAGCAGGACTCACGGCATGATGTCAGCCAACTCTGCCAGACTCAGTAGACTGACTGACTTCTCGTTAGTCACTTCTACAACTGTCACTGTGAGAGGAAGTCCTGTGGACTGTCTTTTTGTTGGGTTTGGTTGCAACTCTCTTGCAGTTGTGTAAATGATCCAGATGCTCCTTAGATACCTGAACTAACAGTGAAAAAAAGATAAACTGCAAACAGGATTTATGGAAATTAAGTCGTAATGCAAGGATGTTCTACAAAACAGCACGGCATACATTAACCTACTGAAGCTTTATTCGATGCCAGTCGCAAACAATTTGCGAACAACATTATTAAGACTAATCCACTCAGAGCTGATGGCACTTCAGGAAATTAGGCACATACTGTCTGCTCAAAAAGCAGGGGCATGCCATTAGCCTGTTAAAAATATTCTTGTGAGGAATGCCAAATCCTTTACATGCCTGATTTGTTGGCAGCAAGGCCCGTTTCGGGTAGCAGTGGTTCTGTGAGAAGCCAAACATATCACACAATGACATGCCTGAGACCTGCATGAACTGGAGAGACTATTGTTGCACAGGTTTAGTAGATTGCGTGTTAAAATTGCAGACAGTCACGGAGAAGACGCAATTATTTGTGCAAAATATCAAGATTTGCATATGTATGGCCATCACAGGCACAGTTTAGCTATATGGTTTAGCCAGTGCACACATAGTGCATGAATGCAGTATAATGTGATATAAAGCACTGTGCTATTATATTATTCAGCCCACTGGCAAAGCTGGAGTTGTAGGTAAAAGAAGGCACATAACCTTCACAAGAGGCAATTACATTCGAGCCATGCTTTCCACTTTCTTGAATTTTCACATTCCACTGTGTGTAGCATCCTCCACAGTCACCAGCCTATTGCTCCCCAGGTCAAAGTCAAACATGTTTATTTAGCCCCAACCAAGCTGCTGGGCCAATCTGGGGCCCAGGGTGAACACAGGCCTGTGATTATGGCCAATTATCTTTAATAAAGCCTTGTGTAATTGCACCATATTAATACTCCTCTGTTCTCTGCAAGCAGGAAGTAGTAGCTGGCCTTGTCCCCAAGACGCTTCGACCTCCAGAGCTGAGGCCAAGCCATGATGCAGTCATCCCCCCGCAGCCAAATTAGGGTGCAATGTAGGTTAGAGGCCAAGACGATTACACCAATTTTCCAGCTCATGGACTTCGTCATATAGTGAGTCAGGCAGCGTTACTATGTGAAGCAAATTTACAAGTCTGTCTAAGTGCATTCACAACCCCATTTATTTAAGCTCCGTGTTACCTTCCTTCTGCTGTTTTATGTTGAGACGCTGCAGCCAGTCAGACATTTGGATGTGTCACAATGTGTTTATCATTAAAGCAGAGGAAGGAAAAAAATCCAAGCGGAAAGCAAACAAACCCGAAGGCACGTTGCTTACGCTTCACTGCCCGCCATTTGATTCCTCAATAAACTTACAATAAAAACAATGAATCACATTCCATGTTACTCCACACTCAAATCCGATCAAATTTGCGCTGCACACGGTGTCAGTGTTTCGCCCTCTGAGGAGTTGATTTAAAACAACGTGGGAGCTCTGTTTTCAATCCTCTATTGTGAGCAGCTGTTCCATCCTCGTGTTGGGAATGGGAGGGGTATATGCAATGGTTGTGGGCAGGATAGATATTAAATTCATCACACTTGCAGCAAGAGAAGGAGAGGTATGACTGCAACCAGACACGGTTATCGCCACTCTGATGAGAACACTTGTGTTTCTGCTTCAGTGGAGCGATTCTTTACCTTAACTGGGTTATTGCAAAGGAGAATGTGAGGTTAAGAAGAGGAGTGAAAGTAGTGGAGCGAGAAGAAAAAAAAAAAAGAATGGGAGTTTTGCCAAACCTTGCTCAAAGAGATTCATGCAATTAAGCCACAGAACCAATTAATTGGGCGATGTTATCCTTGAGAGTTCATTACTGGGGCCTGGGAAGCCAGGCACACCATCTTCCCCAAGTGCCTCCATAACCGACACTTGTAAAGAGGTGTTAGGACTGTGTGTGTACCACTGATCACACCGACTGAGGCTATGAAAGTATGGACCAAAGAAAACCAAATGCACCATTCAGCTTCTTCCTCTTTCATCTACTGGTCCAACAATTCAGCCTCACAACAGGGAGGAACCTCCCACCAGCTGACCCTCAAATTAGCACTGATGCTAAAAGCCCTGCTATTAATGGGCAAACACACCCCTTCCTGTACAAAGTGATAACTCCCTGTTTCTGAGCCGGTAAGAACCTAATCATCTAACTCCACCCACTCTTATTGTGGTCAGACCACCAACCGAACACCCCAATGTGCCAATATTGCCTGCAGGGAGTAATGCTGAGATTTTAATGGCCAGTGTGAATGAAGGGTCGCACCCTCAGTGGGACGTAAGGAAACCAATGAAATGAGTTCCAGCCAGCTGCATTACAGAGCCTAATATGTGCAAACTAACAACAAACCATATCCAGCCTAGTTATCCATTAAAAATATTCACATGGATGAGACTTTAACCACCACAGATGTTTAGTGCTTATCTAGGTTAAGTGGGGTTGAGTAAGTAATAAGCTACAGAATTAAAAATAATACTTCACAAGTGATGGGCGGCATTTGACAGCATCATCCATTAGAGAGGATATACGGATGTGACTGTCACTAACCAAACAGACAGCCAAATTCACCCACCCCTTGCCCACGAGTCTCCCTGTATCCCACCCTTTCCTTCTCATGAATCACTTTGTGCCATTTTGAGCTCTGGTACACCCAATTTCAAATCAGGTTTGGCTGCTGAAATCAAAAGCTGATGAATATGGTTGGGTGTAAATTGAGGTCTGTCCTCTGAGAGTTGCAGAAATCCTGATGATGAAATTTGAAATGAAAAGCTGCACCAGCTCCAGCTGCAGTGATAGGATGGAGAAGATTATTTAGGCCTGGTTCTGTTACTGCTTTACCACAACCAAAAACAGAGAGGGAGATGACGTGTTTGTTCTCTAAACCTAACGAGCAGGCAGAAGCAAAAATTGGTACAGATGAGGAGAGGAATGTGTGCCAGCCATGTTCATGATGTGCCAAAAACAAGTGACCCTTTTCATTAAAAAGCTTCTTCTATTTATTATGTTCAAAAATGAGTTTGTTATGTTTAACAAGCAATAATCAGTCCATGTAAGTAAGCTTGGTACCATTTATTTAATTGCATTCGAAGGGTATTTCAAACGCTACATTTTGGCACGTTCTGTATTTTGTATTTTGGCTATGATTAAGGCCCAGGTAAGATCATTTCAGGCTTCTGTAAACGCTAAACTACAGTACATTATTTGTATTTCTTATCTAATCTAGGCAATATGAAAGGTGATATGTACAAATAAGTAGCAGCTGCTTTTTACTAGTTTTCAGTGTAAAATAAAATAATAAGAAAGAAAGAAAGAAAGACAGACAGCAACAAGACAACAAGAGTCTTGTTAGATCCTTGTGTATTCGTGCAACGTTATTAATGGAATGAATTTCTGTCAAAGTTGCACTGAAATTATTGAAATGATCACAACATTTTCAGACAGCTAGGGTGCTTTTAGAGAGTCTTTGTAAAAAAGTAAAAATTCAAAAATAACTGGAGGCCTACACATACTACATCAATCAAAGCCCAGTGCGAGGCTTTTAAAATCTGCCATATTGCCTGAGAGGACATGACATTTCCATTTTTGAAAGTCCCCACTACTACTCATCTGCACTCTCATCTCTATTTGACAGCCTGTGCATGTCACTGTTAATTTTGTTAATGAAAGCAATGAAGAAAAATATTATGTTGACAACCTTTCATGACAAAAATGAAACTAAAACTAAATAAAAAGTTACCTCTGAAAATGTATTACATTAGTTTTGGTCAACAAATAAAAAGTAAACGATAATTTGAAAGACAAATAGTTTTTATCTGGTGATACATGCTCTTTGAAGAAACAGATCTATGGGCTAAATTCATCCTCAGCCCGCTGAGGATTACACAATGAGAGACAACAAAACAGCTGAGACAAGCTATGAAAACATGCAGACAGAACACTAACATTTACAAAAAGGTAAGCTAACGTAACTAACAACTGCTGTGGATTAGAGCTAACATTAATGTTACTTTTAGCGTGGCTATCAGGAAAAGTGAGTAAGTTCCAGGATTAATGTTCTGAATCATCCTCTAGATGTTCACTGATCAGAGATCGCAGTATTAATGCCTCCTCTCAAATTAAACCCAGTGAACTGTATTTTAGTGAACGAGTCAGTGAATCCAGCTTCTGAACGACTCACTGCTCTGCAGTGAACAACACTGATAGGTGCAGTAATGCTGGGTTAGCAGGAACAACTGTACCAGACTAAATTAGAGAGAGTGGTTCTGTAATACGGGCAGAATTTGGAAATGCTAACTGGTTCTACAGAGGTGAGTCAGTCTGTACTGCTGCAGATCTGAGGGACACGGACACCTGTAGCCTCAAACTGCACAGAAAACATAAAAATTAAAAATGGATGATGAAAACGAGACTAAAATGTTTTTAGTTTTTGTTGACTTAAGATAGACTGAAACTAACAAAAATGAAATGACTTAATCCAACACACATTTTCATCAAAACACTTAAGATTAAAACTAAATCAAAACCAGTCGCCAGCTTTAACACTGGTGCATGTGTACTGTGTCCCTCCAAGGTAAAATCTCCCATAAGAAAGCATAAAAGTGTCATGTCATCACCACTCACCATTCTGACACGATCCAATTTACCTGGCCATGCCTGAAATCACACACTCACACAAACACACATGATGTCTGTGCTTTCATTTAAAAAAAAAAAGGAGAGGGTTTTGAGTGGAGGCAGCTTCTGCAGAAGCGAGAGACGGATTAGAGGCTTTTTGTTTACAGCTCAGCGTGCACAGACCCAGGTTGACCCAACAGCAGAAGAACAGTCAGGAGAGGAGATAAAAAAGGAGGTCAGACAGCACAGAGTAAACGTATACCCTCACCGTCTCATCATTTCCCGAGAGCTGGGCCTCACAATGCACTGTGGGAAATGCCCACATTCACTAATGCCCAGTCAGTGCCCCAGGTGCACAGACTTATAGAGAACACAGCCTGTATCAAACAAGCACCGCTGTGTCTGCAGGAATCTAACCTCTGGCATGAGTGCTACTTCAGAAGAGACTTTGTATGCTCTGTCTGCATTTTGATCGATATAAAACTCAAGTAAAAATCCTTTCACCTGTTTCTCCTCTGCATCGAGCAGGCCAGACAGGAATCTGTGCGAAAAGGAAGCTGCTTCATACCAGAATAAGACTTCAATACTTCCAAAACAGCCTATGAAAATTGAACACCTTTCCACAGATATGAGGCAGACAACAGCCGGAATACAAGCAGCCAAGGAGATATGCTGTGAGCTGCACTGTCTGATATTTGCTCCTGTGGCTACAGCGCTAACCCGAGATCACTTCCCTCCAACACAGTCATCTCGCCACACCTCATCTGTCAACAGTTAAGCTCTCACATGCAAAAATTTAACAAAAGATAACTATTTGCTTTGCCGTGGACTTTGTGGTTTAGACCGGTGGTTCCCTCTAGCCGCTGTCTTATCACAGAGGCAGCTTACAGGAACACGAGTCTGTTTTCATACACCAGTACACCCTCGAGTCTGCTCTGCTTGGTGCTAGCAGTAGCTCCATCTGGAATGTGCTGGCTACAGCTGAGTCTAAAGCGCAGGGGTCACCAGTGATCTGACTCCATTTCACTTGGTTCAGAGAACAGTAAGTATTTACCCAACAGAAAGTGCAAAAGGGAAAAATTCTTTTCATTTCCTGCACACATTCACATCTCATAATATCGACCATATGCTTTGTTACAGACAAAGGAAAGGGGTCTGCCAGAAAAGAGAGCGGCTTGAAACACCATGATTGTGTGTAGACGCCAGTGAACTAGAAGAAGGGGGAGTCAAGGTAAATCCAATTACGCGTATACTGATCCATGCAACACAACTGCATATATCTGTCATCTTTGTTTCTCTGAAAACATCAATTGAGTCTTTCAGAGTAATTGATTGTATTGCAAAGAACCGTGGCATGTCCTAAAGCTGCGTATGTAAATGGTTCAAACGCAGCATTTATGCTTCTAAAACAATCACTTGGTAGCCTTCTCGCATGCTGTATGCTCGTTAAATAACCACTACAGGTCTTCTTAAGGTGCTTAAAGAGACCTGACTCTTGTCATTCTGTTAAAAGTAAGTGGATACTTCATCCATCAGTCATTTGTGTCTGTATTTCTAGTGCAAACATAAAGCACATCTTGTGCATCAGCTGCAGCACTGAAATAACGACCTATGCATTGCCAAGATCAACATAATTACTAACAGCAATCCATCAAGTGGAGCTTTAACCACAGTCACAGTGCTGACGGTAGCTTCAAATAATCACACTGACAAGGTGTGGAGCTGAGCTATGTGGTAAAACCGTGTTATGAAAAGAAAAGAGCCCCTGTTCTTAAGTTGGACTGAGCCTCATATAAAAACGGCTCAATAGTGGTTGTGCTGGCTGTAGGTGATGTGGGAGAGAGGCAGACCACCTCCTGTCTGCACTGAAAATGGGAGTCTCCTGCCCTGTTGCTTTGCCAGCTGGCTATCTGCCCAGCGCCTGCCAGGCAGCACACTGCCATTGTCCTTTAGTTGTTTCAGGGTGATCTGAGAATTAAAATAGACAGGACAACAGATTTTCCCTGTTTATTCACACGAGAACAAAGAAACAAGCGCCACGGAAAACAGAGACCCTCAGTGAACCAAGTTAAAAGATTCAAGTGATGTTGTAAACTTGGCTAAGGATAAAGTAGAGAGTCCCCATTCAGATACAAAATTAATGAATACTGACTAATATGACTAATGGAATACCGTGTTATTAGAAATGTGACTTGCAGTGCTATCACAAAGCACTTTCAGTCAGTTACATAACAACAAACATTAGTATCACACCCAAGATGCACATACATAGTTTTACATGTCCCACAGCCTATTCAGGTCTCACTGACTGAAGCTCCTGTATGTTCCCAACAGAAGGAGACCGTGTTTGTTCTTGGCTGCTCCAACGGAGCCCCACGAACAGAGAGCACTGTGCTGTGGCCCTCCTCCAAAAGGGACCATCTGTGCCCCCCAAAACTGGGCCTAACCACACCGGCCTTCACTGCTTATGGGAGACAGAGAGGGACATGCAGGGTTGATGTGGCCCAGCAGGCCTCCAGAATAAACCACCACCTATTTCCATCAGCACACATCCCCCCTCTGCCGCTTCCCAGCAGCCTTCTGCTTCCACAGCTACCTCCATACCAATGACAGCCTGTCAGCGGAGTGCACTCTCTCTCAGTGTAAGGAGAGAAAGAAAACAAGAAGAGGAGGAGAGAAATGGTGAGAAGAGCACTCTAATCTCGCAAAAGGCGAGCTGTTAAAGGAGTTGTGAGAAGTTCGGATCGAAAGCTCTGAGAACATCCCTTCCTCTGCTCCTCTGCTGAGGTCAGTGAGAGTCCAGATTGTCACATTATCACCAAGGAACAGTGCAGCAGAGGAGGGACGTACGTAAGCTGTGTGACACTGTTAAGACTAAGAACCAACACACTGATGCAAACACATTCACACACATCATTCAGGCAGCAGGATTTATACCTGCTGACCGGCTGAGCGACCTCAGAGCGTGTCAGCACCACGGGCCATCTCTCCCTCCTCTTACTCGCTTCAGCAGTACTCATTTTCTTTTCAAAGTTTGGTTTTCACACTTGGCCTGGTGTTGCTGACAGAAATCCGGCAGGAGATAGACAATTTGGACTTCTGGGCAGCAGCTGGAAGCTCCACAGCTGACACAGAATAAAGTTTAGTCAACCGGAGGATGCGAAGGGAAGGCAACAGTAAGGACAGATACACAGATGAATCACTGGTTTATTCACCTCGCAAGAACATTTTGTGCTGTGTCTGCCAGAAACACACTCTCATAAATTCCTCTTCGGATACACACCACAGGCTAGACCACTCATACATACTCATTGTCTACAAAAATTAGACATTCCTGGCTTTATAGAAAGCTAATTCTACACATAAATGCAACTAAAACCGAGGTCAATATGCATTATTTAGCCTTCACACTTTTTCCTATTAGGCCATTACATGAAAGGCTAACATTAGACATCAACGGTTGCAATGCTTACCTGATTAAGAAAGAGAGCCCTTTTTCATCAGAGCCATAAATCCTAAGAGCAGAGGACACAAAGCCCGGTGAGCCGCGGTGGTAATGAGCCCACTGTGGAGATCCTATCCAAGTGCATTAAATCCATCAGCCACTTGTTGAGTACAAGCCACCCAAAAAAAACACACAAGGGAGAGAGAAATCCACCGCACTTCACAGCAGAAAGCCGCTAAAATAAACAACAGCACCACAACTCTTCCTTCTGCTCCTTTATCCAATGACTATTTTGGGGAGAAAATGGAGAAAGACGTAAAAAAATGAAGGAGAGAGTAAAATCGGGACAAGTCTGGCAGCCATTGGGGAGTCAATTTAGTGAAATGCATACAGCTGCCCCTTAATGCACACAACCCTCTCCCTCCCCCTGTGACAAAGCCACCAACAGCTGAATGAGAGTGAAACATTAGCATATGTAAGGGAAAAGTAGGTGGCTGTGCTGGGTGGGGGGAGAGAGACTGCTGGGTGTTGGTGTTGGTGGTCGGAGGGGGGATGGGGGGGACAGGGTGGACCATGACATTCAGAGCTTCTTCTCTGGCTGACAGGAAGGACAAGGAAAAAAAGAGGGGGAAAAGCTATTGTTCCTGGGAAAAGATGCCCAGGTCAAGCCAGTGACCTTCTAAGTTCCTTGCGATGGCTCACATTTGGAGCGGCGGGAGATGGAGGAATCCACTTATCTATTCACTCTCCTACGAACTACAGCCTGGTACAAAGGTCTGTCGGACAAACAGAGCGAGCAGCAACCATGGCCACCTTAAACACACTGAGATAAGAGGAGAAAGACGTGACCCGAGAGAGAGGAATTGTCCTTCTTTCAAAACCGATAATCCTTCTGTCCACATACCATATGCTGAGCCCGCATATTTTTTTTGTACCTTCAGCAGAGGTGGGAGCAACAGACAGGAGGGAGGAATGGAGGGGAGAGAGTTTGTGATAGTTCTAAGAGCAAAGGAGAAAAATGTAGGAAAACTAGTACAAAGGACTTCATCTCTGCAGGACGCTACTCTAGCATCCTACACAAGCCGACGAAGTAGCACCAACACAGAAGGACCGATGCACCGCCTCACATCTTCAAATAAAACACATTACAAAGGCTGACAGCAAGCAGACTGCTGACATTCATGTGTGTTCCATGCCTGCCTGGTAGGAAATAAGTTGGTGGTCTATCAGCGCATTGCAAATGCTTTGCTTTGCTATGCACTAACACTGTCAGTCCTGGTATTTCGCTCATAGAGGAAGAGAGTAAGAGGTGAATCCATTCAAAATTGGTGAAAATAAGAACTTGCTGGGCTGAATAGCCGACATCAGACACAACTGTTGAGCATTGTAGGGCTATTGCTGAGAGGTCAAACTTTACAGCGCCATTCAATTACAGACATATTCTCAATTCATTTTTTCAAACATTTAGTAAGAGAATTTAAACTAGTTCACACAGAGCTGTGTGAACTAGTTTTGAACATTTAGTTTTTTGTTTTTGGATATTTTTTTTTTGCTGTGTTCTTGTTTTTTGGGTTACAAATCCAGATTTCTGAGTAGTTATTTCCTCTTACGCAAGTGCAGGTCGGCTGGTTGCGAGCTGTGGTCTTTGTGGTGTTCTAATTCAACTTTTAACAGAAGACATCAGGCAGTGTCAGCTGTCGTTACGTGTTTGATCAGTTGCTGTTTACCGATGCTCATTGTTTGAGGTGAGCGTGGTGTGTCAACTCTGATTTGAAGTCTGTGATGAAATGTGGTGACCAACTCAGCACCCACTAAGCCACCTTTGAGAAAAGCACTTTTAGTCCCCAAAAATAGCCAAACCTAGAAGACTGCAGTTATGCTGTGCAACTACCAGGTATAACACTGTGTAAGTGTGTTATTTCTGAGGAAGTCAACATGCGTTGGACACATAAAAAGCTAAATGAAGAACAACTCTGTGAAGTAAATTGAGTTTTGATGATATATTTCTCCTCTTGCACAGTGCAACATAATTGAGTTTCTGCAAGCTTAATTGGGAAAAACACTAAAACAGTGTCATTCTAACCACTTCCTGACGACTGCTTTGCTCTGTCTGTTTCTGGTTGGAGGTAGGAACATGTTAATAGCAGGAAATGACAGACTTTAATCAAGCTGAATGAATGGCAGCAAGTGCAGGTCTTTGTGCCACAGTCTGCTTTGATCCAGCCTCTGCTCGCAGGTTCTCAGCTTTGATTTGAGTGGAGGGGAAGGAAGGAGTTTTATTTGAAGAGTGGGAAGCCCCAGGAGGTAACACTTAGCAGTTCTTGTCACTGCGTCCCAGCAAACAGACAAACTATTCATCAGCCTACACACATGTGCAGCGAGGTCTGTAGAGAAACACACAATCCCACAAACATGGCTCGTTTGCACATGGATGACCGGGTCTGATGGGTAATTTACATACCAGGGGTAGTCATTACACAAACGGATACACATACAGATGACTTACATTCACAAACACTAAAAAAACAACTTTCACAGCTTATAGTTCAAATGCTGGGCAGAGTTTTGACTGGTTTTAAGAAATATACTGAACTATTGGGAGCTAAAACATGTGAAAATCCAAGAAAAACAATGTATTTTTAGTACTTTTAAGGATAGTTAGACCTTTTGGAAAATAGATGTAAAGATTAATGTGAGTATTTCTTGGCCGAGTGCACTGACATTGAACAGAAGGTCCAGGAAGTTACTACACAGCTTTTCATTTTTACACGTTTTTATTACCGTTGGACAGAGCCAAATTAGTCTCTTCACCCTGCTCCTAAGCTGAACTAAGCTCAGTGTCTCCTGGCTATACTGGTAGCTTCATTTTTAGCAGACTCATATGAGAGTAATATCGAATCTTCTCATCCAGCTCTTAGGATGAAAAGGTGAAA
Organism: Toxotes lorentzi; assembly: GCA_037833715.1. Taxonomy (NCBI): domain Eukaryota; kingdom Metazoa; phylum Chordata; class Actinopteri; family Toxotidae; genus Toxotes; species Toxotes lorentzi. Next base: position 16,580,267 of record JBBMJY010000003.1, read on the forward strand.
AGGTGTATTTCCCATAATGCTGAACTTTTCCTTTTCTATAATCACTGGGCAAAACTTTTTACTGAGAGATGACTTTGAAGCCATTTTTTTATCACTGGGTCAGATCAAATGACCAATGGACTAAACTGCCAAAACCGCGCGTAATAACATGCTTGTGCAAAGTCTTACCAGTTTAAAAAAAAAAAACAGTTTATGTACAAACAGTATTCATATATTACCTCTGTATTCACATCTATTCTTCCGGAAAAACAACCTCTTTGTCATTCTACGGTCAACCTGACAACCAGACCAGTATGGTAGTGTGGAAGCCATTCTGCCTCACTACGTAATTACAGTACTAAACAAGTTAAAACAACATAATGTGGTGAGGAACAAAGGACTTTTGTCTGATTGCTTCCACCAGGGGACATTTAATAATCCAGAGAGAATGAAAGGCACCTGTATCCGCTTAGATTGAGCTCTCTTTCATGAGGGTGTGACGATAGCCAGGCATGTGATACATTTGCTGTCCAGTATTTTTAGTCCTGCTGATAACGGCATGCTGTGGTAAGACAAGTTTCTCCTTAGTTATGCAGAGTGGGAGAGAGGCTGTTTAGGGAAATGGCCTGTTCCTCCTGCAGAGAGGAAGGGAGGAATAGCAGCTGGCAGGCAACAGGCAGACACAGCATCTCTGAATGTCACTCTCCTCTATCCGCCCCCCACCTCTTCCCTCTCCCCACCTTCTCTCCTCCTCTCAGTTTGTTCTGTATCTGTTGTCTGAATTCATCAGAGAGCAGGAGGCTGTGCTGCCTCCACTACCCTCCCATGCCACTCCATCTCTACGACAGAGGAAGAGAAAGAAAGAGAAGGGGGTAGTGGGCACATGAGGTGAGGGGGTGGAGAGTAAACAGTGGCTTCGCATCCCTCTATGTTGTTGCTAGGCAACTTTTTCTGCATATGACAGCCTTGAGTGACAGCAGACCTCCCTTCAGAACAAAGACAGAAAGTTAAGGGAGGGAAAGGAGAGAGGAGCAGAGAGCAGCACAGAGATGAGTGGTGATCGGGTGAACAGACACAGGGACAGACACGCTGTTCACGCCATGTGTTTCGAGCAAAACAAAGCAACGCAATAAAAAAAAAAAATTGACAAAATGTATAAAAAGGTGAACCTGCTGATTTCAGAGCAGTCATTTCCAATCTTCCCACCGAGGGGTCAGAAGATAAATAACTGGAAAATAAAACACATGCTTTAAATTTGAAATGCTGTGCTTCATTTAAATTATTGGATAATTTTATTTCTTTGGAAAATGTATTTGAAAGAAAACAAACAAGCAAACTAATCTTTCTGTTGCTGGAATCACACTGCAATGCAAACCAAAGGATTAATTTTTGAACACCATAACATTGATACTGGCACACTGAAGATGTCTTCAGCAGTTTTTATCCAAGTCTTGTTTATATTTTGCAGTTTTGCCCTTTCATTACCTATGAACATATGATTACAAAACTCCTAAGGCAGAGCACCAGCACTACCGCCGCAACCTACAAACTGTACTTTGGCAAAAGTTGGCAGACACCAATATTTCCGGCTCAGCACATTCGTGTGTGCCACAGATGACGTGCTTCATCCATAGGGCACATAATAAGGGTTTCTGACGATTGCAGGGGCTAAAATTAGCGTGTGAATAATAATCACTGGCCAGAGAGCTGCTTTTCATTGGAAGTTTGGCAGGGGAGGGTGCACTGCATGCCAGATCAGGGGTGCTGCTCCACAGATGGGTGCAGTGGCAGCAGCCAGTCAGGAAGCAAAGTAAAGTTAACGCTGGAAACCATATTGTTAACAGCAGTATGGGCAAAGTTGCCAGTGCTTTTTAGATGACCATGGAGCATGCCAGATGCCTGCACTGTGGCTGGCTGGAGAACTGGAAAGCAACATTACAAGCAAGCTGTGTAACAAGGGTTACATCCCAAAAATGTATCAACCTGTTGACATGCTGTAGGCATCCACAACAAAAGTCTACTACTCCTCAAAGTCTGGAAAAAAGAAACATAACAGAATCTAGATACCAAAATAAAACAACAACAAGAAAAACAAGTGTTTCTGAAAGTCAAGTCTGTGGCCATCTGGAGCATATGTTCCAGTACAGCCACTTCCTCCTGTAATTAATGAAGTCCTCCAAAGGGAAAAGTCTGATTAAGTGAAAACTCTTCTTATTCTCCACAGGCCATGTTTCCAGAGCTCAGAGCGAAAATGGCTTCGAAAGAATTCCTGAGAACTAGGCAGCCCTGGTTTGTCATGCAGCTGGCATCTCTTTTATGGAGTCACTTTCAAAGCTTTTCCCCCTACAAGTGGCATCAAAAACATCTGTTCCCAGGGAAGCCACCCACATGAGAGATTGCCCAGTCCTGGCAGGATGGCCTGCAGATGTAGGCTACAACCGACATGCATATGTACATGTAAAACCCCAAACAGCAACAACATGACACTTAAGACAACAATGTGCCAAGAGTCACAAAGGGGAACGGAGAGGAAAAGAGAAATAGAGAGTAAAAAGATAGGGACGGGTAAATAAAGGCTGGACCGAAAGGTAAACATGACCCAAAAGATTTTAGTGGAACAGGAATAAAATAAGTAGTAATTCTGAGTGTCTCCTGGCCATGTTGAAGGATGCAGTGGTAACAGTAGCACAGATATATTAAAGCTACTCTGTCCAGGGTGTATGAGATGCCTTAAATGTGCACTCTGCTAGTGCTCAGAGCAGTGTAAAACACTGTGCATCATTAAGGGAAGTGTGCTTAAGTACTGTCCACGGCCCTGTAAAGAGACTGCTAGCGAGGGGAGAGAGAACAGAGGGAAGCAATGGGAAATGGTCTGAGTTATTTCCATTCCCTCAGCCCGTTTATGGAAACATTATGGGAGCAAGGTTCAGTTCTCACGGAGGAGGAAAAGATTCGGGAAGCAAGTAAGAGTGAGAGACAGGAGAAAGTGAAGGAGGGAGCGAAAGAGAAAAAGGAGGAGGGACTGTAGAAACACTGCTTTTAGCTGTTTTCTCTGGAAAAGACCTTGCTCTGTGTGTGTCCTTCATTGTGTGGTTCTCCCTCTGGCAAAGGCCACAAAAGCCTCCATTTATCTATCCTGAGCATCTAGCCTTATTGAGAAAAGGCCCTGAAAGGCAGGCAGCCATCACATGTGCCAGGGTGACATGGCTTTTCCCTTGTTAACACTAGTTTTGCACCCAGAGTGCACCCAACACAATCTCCACCGGAGTGAGGGATTACTCCTGCTGACAAATGGGGAAAAAAGAGGTAGTACATCTGTTCTATATATTTGCATTTCTTTGGTTGAGATCACAATACACCACTTGACTCGATGGAAAGCGAACATTCTCAGTCAAGCGTGAGAAACCCACCCCATCAATGAGGCCTTTTTCCACCCTTTGGTTTCTCTAACCAGGGTAACAGCACATCACAAGGAGCAGCTAGCACAAAACACAATCTGTCAACTCGGAGGCAGACTAGGGCCGGTTTATTCATGATTCACTCTCATCAGTTTCTATTTACTCAGTGTTCTTGGTTGTAGAAAGGCAACCAAGTGCAATTTTAGGACATTGCAATGTGCACTATTCAGCAATCTGCAGCTCTAATTGCAGAGTGAGAGGAATTTTCTACATCTCTTGCATTGAGGCACAACAGCTGCAGCTGGCATGGCATGTGGTGGGTGTGTTTAAGGGAGGTGTGGTGGCTAAAAGGGTGTCAAAGACTAACCACCCACTGAGAGCCATCCACACACGCGCACCTACGTATAAACACACACAAAAGCACATGCAGTGTTGCATGCACAGCCCTTTTGGTCACAATCACACGGCACGCTTCTGTCCTCCGTGTACAGATTAATAATGTTAATGATACACCAAAGCATCAGGGGAAATACTGCACTCTAAAATCTGCTTCCCTCTCTACTGCCACTCATCAGCACATCCTTGATCTCGCTGATTTAGAGAGGAGTCAGCTGCCATTAACAAAAAAAAAACAAAAAAACCCTCACATACAGTACATTCACATATCCCATTCCTCCAGCCAACTGGTCATCATCTTCTCCTGCTAAATATCTGTGCACATACCTACACATAGTGTACGGGAACCAATTAAAACGTGTTGAGAGGATAAAGAGACATGAATGTTCTTTTTTGCCGTCACATCTTCTCTTTATTGTTGTTCCCACCTCGTTACACCGCCATCCTACCATCCCCCCTTCCTGAATGCTAAATGGGGAAAAGTGTCCAAGGAGATGAGTGCGGATGAATTCATTCCTTCCACCAGGAACCAAGTGTGCTGATTTGACCTGACGTGAAGCCCCCAGTGATCAAGCGACCTTTGACCTTCAGAACTGATCGAGGCCAACGATCTGATGAGGTGCTTCTTATGACTGGGGGAAGGGGAGAATACAAACATCCCCACAGTCATAAGAGTTACAGTTGTGTTGCTTACAGCAGCATTTCCTCCAGAAAGACCTCACTGGTGAATGCACATGGAAGTCCTTTGGCATTAATATTAATGTAATTCAGAACGACACAAAAAAGAGCTGGAGTTAGATTCTTTAATGTACTTCCACCTCACTCAAGCAGAGATCAGGCACAAGATGAGAAATGCGCACAGGAAGGTGTTTGTCCTTAATCACAGAGCTGGCCAGACTTTACAACAGCATCCCAAATAAGCTCAGATTTCCTTATTCCTCACTTCCTTATCTCTACACTGCAGCAGGCTCTGAAGAATGTCACCAAGATGGCAGCCTTTGGAGAGAACACCAGGCGCTGGCAGCTGTACAACATGCACTCAGGGTCAACCAACCAACAGTATCAAGAGGAAAGTCTTGCTTTCATTTAGGTAGCCTGCGAATGCAGTGTTATATCCAGCAAGGTTTGATAACATGGACGACTCCCACGGGCTGTTGCTATAAATAAGACATTCGTCAACCTGTCTAGTTAATAAGAAAGACAGAGTCCATTAGCCCTATGCATCTGACCTTGAAACATAACCTCTGAAATATGAAATATTTGAATTCTCAGTATTGCTGTTCTCAGACTGTAGTACCATTCAATAATAAATCAATAACAATGACAGTCTCCCAGCATGGGACTGACTCCCTGGAGCAAAATCCTATCAAGCAGATGCTCAAGGAAAGGGTGTCTTTTTACAGTGTCTATGACAAGAAAATATTCACAAACCCATCACATTATACAATGTTGTTGACTCTGTAGTGCAGCAACAAAAACAAAGAGGAAACAAAGAAATGGTGCAGCAGCAATCCATGAAGTCAACAAACAGAGCAGCATGGATGAACCAGGGAATTGGCTGTATGAGCAGGGTCTGGGGATATAAGCCTCCTCAGGGACTCTAGACCTAGACCGCCTTTCAGTGAAAATTAAACAAAATGACAGGAAACAATTAACTGACAGTCATTTCTCTCTTTACCCTCCCCCAGAAAATGTCAAATGTCACCACCTGAGCGAATGGATCTTCGTGTGTGACCTGATGAGAATAAGTGTGTTTACATGCATCTAACTAACCTCATTAATGTTGGCTTTCTGCTGTAACCTTGTTTAGAGTCATTTAATGAGATTTAATGTTTCCTTAATCAGGGAGGGGTTAGGGAGAAATCTGGTTAACAAGATTTTTGCTGGAGAAACTTGAATTCTTGGCACGCATACGCTTGGCGTTTTACATCATGAATGCATGTGCACCGCAAAGACATTAGCCAGCAAAGTATCACCGAAGGAAAAAAGAAGAACAAACTCTCAACTTTTAGTAAGTATATTAAAGTAAATCCATCAACGAGTTGGAAGTTTATTTTGACCTCTGACCTTTGGTGTTTGCGTTCTCCACCTAAACACAGATTATCTCGAGACAGATGAGAACACTGTAATTATACAGCTGCTCTGGTGGACAGATATACAGCACCTGGCTGTGTATCCAGCATTTGTGTGTTCGTTGTGTTTTGGCCCGGGCCCATACAGCTCAGTGCTGAACTGTATGTGGCCCTGCAGTCCTGTTTACATTTCAGAGAGGTTCCATGGGCTTCCAGTAAACATAGCCTGGGGAAGGTAAGCACTGAATGAACACACAGTGTAACTGTTAGGCATTGTGAGAATAACTTATACAGGGGCCTCTATTTAGGATCCTAACATAGTGTATAGGACAGTGTTTGCCTGAATGTGTTATGTAATCTTCTTTCCCTTTGCTCCTACTTCTTCTAAGGCAGTAAACCCATATAAAGGCTAGCATTCAGTATCAAATGTGTTGCCCCTGTAGCTCTGGACAGCATCCCACCCCCTATGGCTAACCTCCAAACATCCACAGCAGCTTTCAATACACTTCAGCGGAGAGGAGGAGGGGGGGACAAACAGTGTGATGACAGAAGCAAGAGCAAAGAAGAAGAAGAAAAAAAAAAAATCAGGCCACTGTCCCTCCAGATCATTATCCTCCATCAACAGCCTTTACAAATCGCATAAAAGGAAGGCTAGTCAAAATGATGTAGCAAAGAAAGAGGTAAAAACAAGTGAGATGGAATATACTACTCTAGCTTCGAATTAGCTCTGCTTGGCTGGACCGGTGCCCTTTAAACACATCATACCGCTGCTGCAGCAGCCCCCGAGTACGAGGAAAAGCCCGGCCGACTGCACGCCCTGCACAGTTCAGCTCCTCTCTGCTTTAGCCTTCCCTTCCACTCTGTGTACAAAGGGTTTCCCACACACACCAGTAACTCCAGTATCTCAGGCTTGTCTAAAATAGATACAGACTGCCATGTCTATGCTAACAGCGAGTTACAAGAATAGGCCAAAGGCAACATCATGTACAGGCATTTTTGTGCTTCAGTAAGTGGATACAAAGGCTCCATAGTAATATTCTGGTTTAATGGTGTGCATAATTCAAAAGCACAATCTGAACTGAACTACAAGAGACAAAATATTTATATTTCAAGGACACTGAAAGTTTATTTTAACCAAACAAACCTCTAGAAAATGTAGTTTGTTGGAGGAATGTGATAATGCCTCCGATTTCCTCTAACCAACACTTAAAAAGGTTTTGACATCTTGCTGCTGCTGTCAAATGAAATAATAACACAATCAGAATAATACATTGCATCACACCACTTTGAAAAACACTGAAAATGAAAGTGCGAATGGCCAAAGTTCTGTTCTAGTTCTGGGTTTTCCTGGGATAAACCACATAGAGTATGTTCACTGCACTAGACTCATTATCATCTGATTTATGGACCAGTGGAAACACAAACAAAAATAACATCCTCCTCCCAATATGTTTCGTCAGCGCTTTTAAAAAAAAGACAATGACAGACTACAGACCATGACAAGACTTTCTAATTTGTCTCATGTCAGTGAGCTGGCAACATGAAAGGAACCAACAAAAAAACAGACAGTTTCTCACAATTGATAAAGGGCTGTTTAGGAGAGATTTCCTTCCTGTGAAAAGGCTGATACCCAGAAAACTTGTACATTCCTGCCAGAACTGCACACAAAGCAGAACAAGACAGCTTGCAACAACATCAAGCAGCCCTCTAAAAAACCAGAATAACAGAATATCTCATGCACTTTTCTTTCATTCTGAGATCTTTACACCTTGAGGAAATACTGCTTAAAGACACTGTCTTACAGTTTACAGTCTAATATCTGCTGAAACAACCCTACTGTTCATGTGGGTTAAATTGAATTTCGACATAACCTCACACTCACCAAAAGTGTGGAGGCATTGCAGTGCACCGGTGAGGTTAAGTGAAGGATACTGGCTCCAGCAGCAATGCCTCAATGACCCCCCCCCCCCCCCCAACCCCACACACACACGCAAACAGTCTGAGACTTTATGGCACATCTGTCACGGCTCTGCTCCATTTGACTTGTTAATTACAATCAACCTCTATCAGAAACAAGTCAGCGTACTTTTACACTTTAAAACAACTCATCCGATGGCTGTTTGCTCCTTGGCTTACCCTAGGTTGATTTGACAGTCAAGGGCGCAGATGTTTCAATGGAGGGGGGGGCGGGGGGTTTCGTGCAGTGTCGGCCTAGATTCTATGACTCCAGGTCCGGGTTACCGTACCCTCGAGGACACCAACATGGCTAATTTTACAGAAATGGGTATTATGAAATACACAATCCTATGAATAAGGAGGGGCAAGGAGGGAACTAACTGGCTATTCAGACAGGCCCTTTCTTTTTCGCTACAGCAGGAAGGAGGTATGCACACCAGCACTAAACCAAATCCCTTCTTATCTCCCATTGGAAGCTGGCTGCGACCAGAGAGGTCAGTAGTTCCAATTGTCTGGGCCCGCTGAGGGGAACACAGACTGAGTTAACCCCACGGGTCACGACTGGTCCTTGGACGCAGTGGCCATCGGGTTAATGACTGGCCAGCGCTCATTCTCTCCATTGTGGCCCAGTGACAGACATGTAGACAAAACATACAGGGAGAGTCAGCAGCTTTCAATGGCCTTTTCCCAACATTCCTGATATGAACACTAATGAGTCCCCAAGGGAACAGGAGGTGTAGACATAATTCATCTTGGCAAGACATATTTTCCTATATGCTTGACCAGTGCAAATCCATAATGCATGAAAATGATGTGTTTGGAGTGACATTAAATGATTGGCTTGGTGAAACAAAGTGTGATCCTCCTGACAAGGGGTTTTTGTACTGCTGTCCACGGGGCACAGAGTTTGTTGTGAGAGGATGAGAAAGGCCTAAATATGACTATTGTGTGTTCACAACAGGAAGATTAATAGATTTAGTGCAAAGCCACAAGGCTGTGGTTTGCCTCCATTTTGCTGTTCAGCTTTATGATCAAGCTGCAGGTACAAATGCACCATTATTTTAACCCTCTGTACATAACCAGTGAGGACAGACAACTAAAGGCAACAAGAATCTTCATATTCAACATCTTCAGTAATTCTTAGTAAACTGAGATGACCCACATTTTGCCATTGTGTCTGGGGCTCAAGGAGATTATCTGGAAGGGTAATGGTTTTCTTTCAGATGGAAACATATACCTCATAGTTACGTCTGCCTTAACTGTCAGGGCTACATCTGTAAGCCACCGCCATACAGAACAGATCATATGTAGCTCCGTCTGTCAGTCGTCTGTGTAGGACGGAGCTCACAGTCCAGAACATCATGTGGGCTTTCAAAAGGTCACTGTTGAACAGTAAGGTCACAGCTGGCCTAAGATGGTCATATGATGATGTTTTCATGGCCAGTGATACAGTAGTAATATCTAGTGCATGGATTTATTGAAATATGTCATTATTATGTCATAATGGCTATTCAGACAGGCCCTTTCTTTTTCACTACATATGTCATATGTATTCACCATCTGCCATACAACAAAAGCAATTTAAAACAGCTGTCATTAGGATATAGGGAAGCATATATCATCCACTGCTCTAGCTAAAGTTATCATATGCCTCAGTCTTTTCCATTAATGGTCTAGCAATGCATGAACAGGCAGTAACAGCAAAGTCGGAGGCCTCAAGCCTTTAACCCCTGCCCACCACCACCACCACCACCAGCAGCACCACCACCAGCAATGGCACGATCAGCATTCGACTTCTGTCATTATACCATCTGCTCCATCCAGAAGCTTCCCCTCCAGCCATGGCACTGCTTTTTCACTGAAATGTGCCCAGCATGACAGCAAGCCACTGGACAAGTGGCAAGAAGATGGTGGGAAGTTGACACACAAGATGTACAAGGCACCGAGAGATGGGCTGGTGTAGCAGCTATTTTAGCCCATTTCAATGAGATAACAGCATTTACTAATAACATCTGGTTTTACTTCTAAACAGGATCACTGTAAAAAAAAAAAAAAGTTAAAAACTGTGCCACTCCTCCTAAAAAAACCATGTTAAGCAGAACAGAGGAAACTCTCAGTAAAATGCTGTTAAATGGCATGCATAACATCTGACCAAGGGCATCATCCATCTGCATCTAATCTACTGTATCTACTATAAGCCTTAACCACATCAGCAATGTCAGATTAATCATTGATACATCTAGCAGACACAAATAAATAAACAAGCAAAGCGGCACAATCCACATATGTCCTTAAGAAACGCACCGCAACCCATAACATCTCATTTGAGCACATCACATAAATAGTGGAAATACGGGACGATGAAGGGCTGCTGGCATCTTCCTGTGGTTCCCGGGGATGCACGCTGACATACGCGAGCGCCTGAGCAAGCTGTTAAACATGCCGTCTTGATGCCATTACACTGATTACACATGAAAAGTTGTATAATGTGTGCCTCAGGCAAAAAATTATGAACAACCCTAAGAGAACCCAGCACACTGACCTTGAAACAGAGAGACTGGCAAGATACTTTGGTCACATAATCATATGAAAGGTTTACTGCTACTTTTTATTCCAAAGTAATGGGAAGCATTGCCGGCACTGATGAGACAGATACTTCAGGAGTTTTTTACACGATTGTCAGTGTTGTAAATGTAACCGATACCCCAAATCAAAAGGGAGACTTATTACCAGTCTTTGTGAGGACTGCACGCAATATGAACATTGCTCAGTAAAGCACACACTTCCACCACAAACAGAGCCCCAGAGGAACAGGGAATCGATTCATAAAAAAAAACCATCAACCTAATGACGGCATCTGTGCTTTCCCTGACAGTGATGAGTGGGCTTAAATCCTTCCAAAAATCCAGACTGCAATCAAAACAAAGGCCGACAAAAGAACGAAGAGAGAGTCTGGCTCTCACAACAGGAGCAGGCAGCATGTGATCCCCTGTCTGCTGGTTGGTTGGTTTTGAAGCAACAGGATTTGGTTGGAGAGGCCTATTGTGACTCCTGGCTAGCCATCCAGTCAGCCAGCCGGTCAGCTGGTCAGCCAGCAAAGACCAGACCAGGTTTCCTGATCCTCATCACATGCATGAGGTGCAGAATCTGTTGGAAAGGGGCGCCACATGCTTTGGCATGCTTCTATGGTACAATGAGGAGAAATGCATCACCTCTAACAATCTGAATCCTTTAACTGTTTTTTTTCCTTCTGCTGTTCTCCAAATCATGACTAGTCAGTAGCAAAGAACCGTGGGAACAGAGACAAAGAAGGGGAAAGACAGAGAGACCAGTCAGTGCCAAGAAGACTGAAATCAGCCACTACAGCTAAGTATTTTCCCAAACCTAAAGAAAGCCCCCGAACAGTTGGGTGTTAGGGTAATATCTGTACAGGAAATGTGTGCATCACAAACGTAACATAACGGCTGTAACTCTAGTGGGGCGTCTCCAAGCCCACAAGGCCAGAAGACATCCTAAACAGCTCTGCAATGATAACAACTGGATATGGCCTATGGGCATGTCACAGGAAGCCGTTTCTCTGCCAAACCTGACAGGTGCCTTATTGTTCAGCTGAGCACACATTGTGCACATAACTTTATTTTGAAAGACATATCTATCTGGCTCAATTACCCTTTGTCTGGTTAGTCGTGCAGAAGGCACTTTTAGAAATAGATGAGAACATATTTCTTCTTCGGGGCCCTCTCTGCACTCTATTGATGGCAGAATGCACAGATCTCTATTCAAGCTAAGATTGAAAGAATTTCCTCGGCAATGTCATTATTATGGCTGCTGAATAGGTCCCCCTCTAGGAGTGCACTGCTGGCAATGGGTGAGATGGGGTACCTTGGAAGCCTCATTTTCATCTACATTAGGGACGATGTTGTCTTTAACCTTTCATCTATCTGGAAAATGCCTGCCTTACCTTCTGTCGTGTAACAAAAAACATAGACTTTCCAACAGAAAATTCAACAAGCCAAGAATCAAGTGAAACACTCTTAATTAAAGATCATATAGGTTAAGTATTGTGTGCAAGTACATAATAAGGAAACGCATAAATCCAGACTCAGTGCGAAAACAAGATAACTAATAAAAACCTTCGCATGATGAGCAAATTAACTGGGTTGTTTTCCCCTTTGTGCACAATGTTAGCAGATTCTTTACACATCACTATAGATGTCTTTATGCCCATTAAGGAGAGTGGTCAGTTGAAAAATTGCCTCCCTGTCGTGCAGACCTATGAGATCTGGAGTTAAGCCAAACATTTTTGGAGTAAAAGGAAAATATGTTAAATGTTATACCAGGCCATGAACATACTGGAGCCATCTTAAAACACTCCTGTGCCTACTTAGTTCAGCACAGCCCCACAGAAATCTAATCTTTCCCAGACATAAAACCCTGTGAAAAATAATGGTGTCTTATTGATTTTAACGCTCCAGGAGCAGGGAACTCTTTATGCCTGATCTGTTCAGATGGGAGCTGTGAAGCCAAAAGGACGTAAATCCAGAGCACTGAAAATTAAGCGATGGAAACTTACATTTACACCCCAGAGCACCTAGTTGTTGTGTCTGCAGCTAGCCACCAGCAGAGGCATAGCCCTATTTATTTCCCTTTATTGAAGTTTTAGTTATGGTGGAGGATAAACTTCCTGCAGGAAGACAACAAAGGATACGGCACTGGAAGACAAACAACATTTCACTTGTTTACTCTTTCACTGTATACAGTGCATTGTATGTTGAATACAACAGCAGGCAGTAATAAAGCAAGATTGTACATGCTGTGTACAAGCAGACTGACGAATATTATTTATGGAGAATCCAAACAACTCTGACGCTTGAGGAACTTGTTCTTTGTCTGGACATACTGACAAGCTTCCCCTGCTCCAAGAACTGAAGTTCCCACCAAAATAAGCACATGATACAACAGTAAACCACAGCAGAGAATGCGATTAGCTTTGACCACTGCTTGCATAAACAATAAAGTATCACACTCCGGGCTTGGCAGAGCATTTAAATATGGCCTGTAAGAATTTAGCCGTGGCCTTCACCTACAGTGGGTATGCGAAGGCTTTATTACCCATGGCCAGTTGAACAGTGATGCCTTTATCGCCCCCCACCGTTTTCATAGAAGCACACCACTAAACAAATTCATTCAAAAATATTTCTGTGCAAATCCAGTCCAGTTAGTCACCAGCATGCGCGCGCGCACACGTGCACGCACACGACCACTACCACCATCAGCAAAAATATGACGTCAACATTTACTATCACTGACAGTAAAAAAAAATAATAATAAAATAAATTAAATAGGAGTGACATAACGTAACCTCGGCCTATGATCGGGAATATGGATGTAAAACAGAATGTATTTTGCATTTAATTAGGTCTATGTGTGAGGCTCGCCTGCTCCTTGATAAATCAACAAACAAACAAGAGTGAAGTATAAGTCAACAGCACCATAGCTCACGCCATACACTTTATGAATAGACACAGATATAGGCTATAGATAGGCTCCTGCTGAAACATCGTTTCCTCCAGCTCTTTTGTTTCTCGCTCAAATTACATCTGCTTAGGGTGGCTGAGAGTAACTTTATCCTTTGTGTGCACTATTACCACTATTATGTGCCAATGAGTCTCTAGGAGCCGTTCGCTGCTCTCACTGTTCATAACGCCCCTCACTTTTAGCTACAGCCCTACTTTTTACTTTGTTGTTCGGTTCAGATGGAGAAAAAATGGCATTTGGGTCTTACCTTACAATGTGAGCGGCGCCCTGACCAGGTTAGCGAGACTGTTAACGTTGTTATTTATCCTTGAGGAGTAAAAACCAGCTGTATCGGTGGTAGTCGGTCTCTCATCTGATCTCACTCGCTCGTTCTCAGCCTCCAGACTGAAGTCGCGCGGACCATAGCGATATCCATCCAGCACCTATCTCCTGTGATGACAGCACGCAGGGAACGAGGCTCCGCCCCCCCGACGCTGAGAACAAACTCCGCTTTTCACTTTCCCTTCTTCTCCCGACAGATCACCACAATAGGTTTGTACGCCGTTACGAAAGGAAGATTAACTGACTAATGTCCGCCACAGGTTAAGAGCGAGTCGTGAGCCTGTTCTGTAACCCAAGTCCGGTGGCCCCGTTGCCATTCACCACCGGACTATTTTAGTCTATGAGCCCAGTAAGCCTACAGTGGCACCATCTGGTGAACTGCAGAAAAGTTGCTCTCCCAAACTTTACCTGAAGAAATTACCATCTCAACAATGAGTTGTTTTTTCTTATAGTTACCGGTAAATTTGTTATTCTGCTTTTGTTTTTGTTGTTTTTTTCTATTTTCTTTTGTTTATATTTAAAAATAGACTCCCACAATTACCTGTATTTACAAATAGAAACAATACTTTCTCTGTAAAAAATAAATAAATGAATAAAATGATTGATAATTAAGTCACTTTTAGATCGGTGATCTAGCGAAAGGACCCCTGAAACTACTTTTCCTAGGTAACTCTGGGAATTGTGTGACGTATAATGCTCGCGACAGTTGTTTGTTTCCATGGAGCCGATGGAAGCTAAAAGCTCGACGAGTTTGCGGACTAGCTAAAAGCCTACTAGTTAGCTGGGTGTTTGTATGTTTTTTCGTGGTCACACCGTTTTCAGGATGTCAGAAGGACAAAATACCGATACCCTCGAGACTCTGTTTTCATTTGAGCTTTTGGTGGAATATATCCGAATCGAGAAAGATAGCAATGTATCCGATGAGCTGGCTCTTGGAGTGCGACTGCTAGATTTCCCAACGCTGCTCATTTATCAGCCTCCACACAGAAGTGGAGACATTAACCAGCCAGGAAAGCATGAAACGTATAGGCGGGGAGAATACATCTTTAACAGAGGCAAGTCGTGTTTCTTCCAAATGAACCTGAACTCACTGCACACCCATCTATCTAACACCCCTCTCTATGCTATGGTGTTGGATGTGAAAGAGGAGATTCCCAAATTAGTTGGCTCCTCCCTGATATCACTGGCTAAAGTGATGGACAGAATCAGGCAGGATGTGACTGAGCATGGTGTTTGTGCTCCCTCTTCACATGGAGAAAGGGGGCTTTTTGGCATGTGCAGTCTCACAGGGGAGAAAGTTGGATCAATTTCCCTGAGTTACAAACTGCTAAGTCTGGGAGCTAGTTTACTGCCACATACCACAGACAGGAGGGATCATAAAGCCACCAGAGTGCATGGAGGACAGCATGTACAAGAAGGCATCAAGGAGGACAACATAACTACAGAATCTCTGCCTCTTGACTGTGGGAATGTTCATTCACCCACAACGGACAAGTCCGAAGTTAGCAGAAACAACCAAAACAAGGGACCAGCACAGGCAAAAATCTTATTAAGTGAGGACAAGCAGGATGATGGTGAGGAGAATGTATCCATTTTCTGCCCCCCACATCTTTACTACAGTAATTCTGCAGAGGAAAAAAGCAAAAATGACGTAGGGGATTACAAACTATTGACTCTAAACTCAGAAGCTTTTACATTTGAAGACTCATGCTCTGAGGATGAGGTGGCTGAAAATACAATTGATGGCCCAAATCCTCCAATGATGGACCAGAGAGTGAGATATGATAGAAAAACATCAAGAAAGCAAGAAACAAGTGGGGTGAGTCCAAATGTCCTTGGGGAAGCTCTACGACAGTTGCCTCTACTAAATGCTCTTCTTGTTGAGCTGTCACAGTTAAACAGCCACAACCCACACCAGCCCTTCTCTGTTCATCCCAATCTAGCCTGGATTTACAGGCCTGCATCTGTAGAGCCTTCAGATGAGCATGGAGACACACCACGGAAAACATTGCAGAAAACCAGACAGGGGACTAGTCCCCATTTTAAACATTTACATTCCCCAAGAAACTGTTCTACTCCAATAGTTAGACCTACATCTGTACAAAAGAAAGACAAACAAGAAGAGGCTTTGATTGAGAGTAAAAGCTCCAGTAAATCTCCTAGGAAGAAGCTTGTTTATGGAACCACTAAAACATTTAATCTAAGGCTGAAGCAAATTTCACCTCTTAAAGTAAAACGGCGTGAATGTGTGGAATTAATACATAACGAAACACAGATGAGTGTGGCCAAAGGAAAGACAAAGTCAAAAATTCAAATCATGAAGTCCAGCAAAAGGAAATCAGTATTAAATCAGAGCCTCAGTATCAATGAAAATATTGAGACAGTGATACAAAGCATCACAGTGGACTCTGCACTACAAGAAACAACCACACTTAAATGTAAAGACCTGCAGGGGAAAGCTCCTGATAAACAAGGAAGAGACTCTTCGATGTTTTCAGAAAAACATTTCCTTTCTGGGAGAAGAGACTTGAATTGTATTCAAATCCCCAGTGTGGACTGCGACAGCGCTGCCCAAAACAAAGACAAGAACGATCATCAGAGTGAGTCAAATCAATCACGGTCTGAATCTGACAGGAACAGAGAGAAAATTGAATCCTCGGGAAGCAGTAGACACAGCAGCCCAAAGTCTTCATTTTCAGACTCCAGTGGGGAAGGAAACGAGGAAGCAGACTATGCCGATGACTTTAACAGTCTTGAACCCAGTGATGCCTATTCTCCCGACCCCATGAGTAGCCTCGAGACCTCTAGAGCCAAAACTCCGAAGTCTCCCGTCCGCCACAACTTCTGCAACTCAGACTCTGGCTCTGAATCTGTCCAGAAGAGAGCTGTCCTCCCTGTGCCTGTCAAAGCCCCCAGCTCTCCACAGCGGACTCTAAGGGGCACGCACATCATTCGACCTCGAACCCACGCCTCTGCCCTCAGCTTCTCCTCTGATGATGATGACAGAGACGGGTCGGCTTCCGTACAAACCATATGTTCCAGAAAGCAGATGAAAGAGAGCAGCAGAATGGAAAGGAGCTCCGACACGAGTTTAGTATCACTGAGAGGTCAAAGGAGTGAGTCAACCAAGAACAGCGGTCCAGTTCGAGGATTTTCTGCAGAATCGGTATCCTCCTTTGAACCACAGGAGGCGGAGGAACTAGAGGACGAGCTTGGATCTCTAGATTTTATAAAAGAGTATCGGCATATCTCTGAGCTAGTGGCCAACAAGCTCCCTGGTTACACTGTGTAAAGGAAACTATATAATTGTACATTATTGTAACATTAAGGCTGCACTATTTCTCCAAACCAAGTGAAAGAGATGAGTATTTGTAGTATTGTACTGTACACATCTTGCAAATATGTAAATGTGCACGTTTTCCTTTCAGTTATTATGTCTGACAACCTTTTGGAATAAAGACAGGCTTTTCATGGAAATAATGTGATTGTTTTATCTATTAATCACTCAGTCAACTCTAGGCTACTGGTCATTTGCATAAAGCATTGGTCCATGAGTCTTTTAGTAACATATAAGAGGGCGGAAAATCCCTCCATGAACACCGTATATGCAAATCATTTAATTTATAAGCTCTAGTTTCCAGAAGTTATCGCAAACTGAAATTCTTCAACTGCTCCAAAAGCAATACCACCCACTACTTTGCATGTTTTCCATGATATTATTTGATAAGCAAAACAGACAGGTATTTCATTGATTTTCAGACCTCTCAGCTCTCTTGTGCTTTGCATGATACTGTTGTGTTTAGAGTTTCTCAGTTTTCAGGTGCAGTGGGACAACTGAACCGTATTAATTTACAGCGGTGGAAAATTTGGTTCAACTTTATGATTGTGCGCCACTGATTTTTTTCTTTTTACTCTGCTACATTAATCTGCCAGCTGTAATTGCTGGTTACCTTTCAGATTAAGAGTTAAAGCAGACATCGTTTCAACCATACAGCTGGATAATGTCTGTTTTCATCGCAATTTATTCATGAAACAAATCTACTGAAAACCCTAAATTACACGCTGTTTTTAACAGTGTTCAACTTTTATCTGCTAATGTTGAATTTAGTCCTCGCTGAATAACACCCCCGAGGAATTAGCTGGGTTTTTCAAAATAAAGTCTAGCGCTTACTACGCATGCGTGGAGAATCTGTGTACGGAAGAGCAGCTGCAGCACGTTGAGTGGTGCGAACAGAAATGTTCAAACACGTTTTCTTGACAGGACCTCCAGGTAACAACGCTCTTCACGTCCAGTGTGTTCGGTGCCGTTGAAGTTAAAGTCGCTGTAAATCCAGACCGGAGTCCCATTCAGTGAACCTTAACGCCGGGTCTGATGAAAGTTAGCTTGTTTTAGCTCTTCGTGTAATAATATCGAATTCTATTCGTAAGGTTTAATGATAACTAGATATTTATGATAGTCTTTTAAGTCCCTCCACAGATAGAAGAGGCGTTCTTACAAGCAGTCCCATTTAAACACCACTTTGACAGGGTTTTAGTTAATCTTACTAACTCGTTTTTATATATAACAGTTCTGCTATAAATTCTCCCTTCATGACGGTTGTAATGTTCAGTTTGTGTTGAAACTGTTTGAAAGATGTTTTACTTCAACTGTATAACAGTTGTGGAGAATGTAGCAATGTAGTATTTAGCCTCACTGATATTAATGACACAACTGACCGTTGGGTCAGACTGCATTAGGTTTTGCTAGGTGTACCTAATAAACTGCTAAATGAGTTTACATGGAGTGATTATGAGAAATTGGGCCCCTGAGTTCAGAGAGGTAAAAGTCTTCCCACCCCTCCTATGTAGGCTCCCCTGAAGAGCTGAAAGAGACACATTGGTTTCCTTGTTGTTGTGTGTCTCTTTGTGGCCTCTTTATGGTGGTTTTGCGTCTCTTTTCGGTCATTTGCCTCTCATTGTGGTTGTTTTCTTTTTGGCTCCTTTGTGCTTACAGGTGTGGGGAAAACCACTCTGGTACAGAAAGCTTGTGAGGCTTTAGTGTCATCAGGAGTGGGAGTTGAAGGGTTTTACACAGAGGAGGTCAGGGAGGGAGGCAGGAGAGTCGGCTTTGATGTCGTCACCGTGACAGGAGAGAGGGGCCACCTGTCCAGAATCAGGTAGCAGTGTTGTCATCCTATCTAAACCTAACTATCTGCTCTCTTTTATCACTTTGTTTTTACTAACCCTCACTTCATCTCGACTTGCAGAGACATCGCTGGGGCGACTCACGGCAGACGGGAATACACTGTCGGGCAGTATGTGGTTGACTTGCCTTCGTTTGAAAACCTGGCTCTCCCCCTCTTCAGAAATGTAAGACGGCCGCATGTGCTTTTTTCCCCTTTTTTTTTAAACTCACCCTCATCAGTAGATCACAGTAAGCTTAACACTCCCGTGTCTCCCCACTCAACAAATCATCAGACCTTTGATTTGCTCTGAATTGATGGAATAATTGTAAGCTTGCAACCCTGTAAATTCCAGAGTGACATTTTTAGTGTTCATGGTGCCGTCTGGCTGTCACTGACCGTGATTAATTCGGCATGTAAGTGAGCCCGGAGTGACGCCTACACATGTGCTGTAAAGGAAGGTGTCTATGCCTTGGCGGCACATATTCCACTTTCATCTCACTTAAAGCATATCTGTGATCACGGTGGATCAGCCATTGTGTGTAACATGCAGCCGCTGTCCCAGTCATACTATCAGTCAGTGAGATTCACATTCACGAAACATTAACATGATGAGCTTGTGCCACACGACCACCAATGAGACCTGTTTTATCTTTTTCGTTAATACAATTTCCAAATCGAGCTGTTTTCCTTTTTGTTTCCAACTTGTAGCTAACGTCAAGCAACATCTTCTTAATCCTAAATCCTCTTGCTTAATTCTAACATCTGTCGTCTGCAGGTGGGGTCGGCAGCCGGGGGCAGCAGGAAGGTGTTTGTCATTGACGAAATTGGCAAAATGGAGCTCTTCAGCCAGTCGTTCATCAGAGCAGTGAGACAGACTTTAGGTAGCTCTTCCTGCACCATCCTGGGCACCATCCCCATACCCAAGGGTAAACCACTGGGTCTTGTAGAAGAAGTGCGGAGCAGGAGAGATGTCAAGGTCTTTGCTGTGAGTACAAATACTAGCACACTGTCTGGAAAAAAAAAAGAAGAGATATTTAGGTCAGTTTCGGAGCTTATAAGTCTCACAATAGCTATAGGACACTGTTCACGCTGCATCCACTTGGTCTTAGGAGGGCAGTCAGTCTGCTCACTAACGCAGAAGGGGCATGCCCTGCATTATCCCTCTCCTATAGCAGGATTAACTCTAAATCATGCGTGACTGATTCAACAACAAAGGGTGGTCTCAAATGTCAAAATAATTTATCACGGACGACTCAGTTATGGATATTGTCATGCAAAGTGCTCACTGCGCTGGGGTAGTTATTATATCAAACAAGGTTATGAGGCAGTGTAAATATTTTTTTTAGCAAAGACGATTTGTAATTTCTGTTATGAGACAGTAGGTCAGAGATAAGGTGTTTACAGCATGTGGTTTGATAATCTCAAAGAGGACAGTGTTTTCTCTGAGGCTTAGATCCTGCAGGACAAGATAGCTGTCGGTTCCCATGTTGTTTATCTTTGTTGTTTAAATTTTACATTATCTGCAGACTACCTACCTACTGTCCATCTGTAATGATTTTTGCTCATTTCGTTTCCCACTCAGGTGTCTAAGGAGAACAGAAATGCGGTCCTGCAGGACATTTTGGCAACACTACAGGAGTGTCTAAAACACACACCCTAACACACACCGATTCAGAGCCATTAAGAACCCTGCAGTTCGTGTGTATTTTTGTGCTGACAACAAGTTTTATTTGTGTCAGTGCACATACAGTACACACGTCCAGGCTACTCAGTGGATCCACGCACGCTTCAGAACAGGGTTTCGACCTAAGCTGAAGGGTATCCGAGCTGCTGAAAGAGTTAGGGTTTCACATGCGTGCATTTATGTACACAATTCATTTTCCTTCGTCCTCATACTGTCTCAAAATGGATTACATGCTGAATAATTGATTGTGAGATGGAACACTGTGGGGGGAATTGCTCAGTTAGTGTGTAAATACCCCATGCTTTCAGAGTCAAAGACTGCTTAGTCCTCGGGACAGATGTGTTTTATTTTTTATTTATCTTTTGGTCTTAGACAGACCCCAGCAGGCGTTTCTCATTTTGAGTGTATAATATAAATTCGTTCACGAGGGCAAGTGTTGCTATTTTTCCGTTGAAAGGGAGCAAACAAGGCCGTGCCCCTGTTCATTCATTTAGCTCTTTGCTATGTGAGCCTCCCTGAGTTTGTCTAGTCAACCTGAGGATCTGCTCATTGAAAACCAATCAATATTTAACAGTACAGCTGCATCCAGTCCTTTCATGGTTTATTCATCCACCAGCACAAACACAAAATTGAAAAAATAAACAGTTATTGTCTTCCAACAATGAGATAGTTTTGTTTCTAAAAGTGAGAGATGGAAATTGTTTATTTGTTTAGCAGTTGCAAATGTTTTCATACAGCTGATAAGTCTTTCTGTTGTTTTCACATTCAGCAATGCAAATAAAATGTGCTTCACTTTTGTTTTGCGGATTTTTTTTTTGCTCCATTCTGGGAGATAATGGAATTTCTATCCGTGCACAATCAGCTTGCAGTGGGATAAATGGTGTCACTGAATATAGGATTTGAGAGACGTCACAGTGCATTTATGAAGGGTTTGCTCTAATGGTACAGCACGAAAGAGCTCTCTGAAAGGTTTTAGCGCACCAGAACCAGACATGTTGTCAAACTCTGACACCTTTTGCTGTAGACAAAGTGGCTGTATTCTTAATAAATGTATGTTTATTAGGAATAGGTGAAGTAGGTTTTTAGAGACTGAAGAACATTCAGGGTTCATGAGTTTGTCAATAGTTCAGATCACACATACGGTAGACTGGCTGCAAGTGGAATTTTACCCACTCTGCATGAGCTCCAGAGTCTGGCAGCTGTATCAAGGAATTTTTTTTTTTTTACTAGATACCCTGTGGTACAGATACTTGTTTCAACACAGAAGCATCTTCAGGTCATTTGAAAGTGAAATTACAGGGAAGGCCTTCTTTGGCTTGTTTTTTTTTTTTTTTTTTTTTAACACTGCTTGTATAACTGATGTAACCTGTCAGGCCGGCTGCAGTGAGAGCTGCCAGCTGTGATCTGCGTCAGACACGCTGCTGCGCCAGCATCTGTTCTGTGGCCGCTTCTGACGTACCTCTGGATCAACTGGCACCAGCAGTCACAGAATTGGCCTCAAAGTAAACAGTGCAGTGGTCGTATTTTTGACCTAATGTGGACGCACGGCTTTGCATTGTTGTTGTTGGTGCAGGCTTAAGCAGTTGGAGTTGATGGTATGGTTTGTGGTGGGCGAGCCAAGCGGGTGCTGCTGAGGGAGCTGGCTCTCCTGATTGGAAGGTGATCCTCAGCACCCTGCAGGAGGGTAGCAGATGGGTTATGTAACAGTGACCGAGCCAGTTTTGCAGAGCATAGGGTGTGTGTGTGTGTGTGTGTGTGTGTGTGTGTGTGTGTGTGTGTGGATGCATTTGATGTGCTATAATGTAATTAGGAAACCATATTGTCCATATTGTGATATTATGGACTTATCATTTACAGCAGTGATTGGAGTAGATTAGCTCATCTAATTTGGAAAAAATTACAGCTAAACAGCTAAAAATAGGCTATGTGGAGAAATGGGTAAAAGCCAGTGGCACGGCAAACATAGCACAGATGGAAGGAATGGATTCAACTGAACATCAGCAAATTCTGGATGCAAATGTCCTGCAGTCAAGTCAAGAAACAGAAAAGAGGCTGGCTTCTTCAACGACAGTGATCCAAAGCTCAAACCTCAAAATTCACCATGAAGTCCTTCAGGAAACACAAGCTGAAGTTTTTTGGAACAGCCCTCACTGTTGCTTAACCTGAACATTACTCAGAATCCGTGGGTAGATCTGAGACACTGTGTTTTTGTAAGAGAGGCTAAAAAAAAAAAAAAAAAAAAAATCTGAATTTGAAATGATCTACAGGAAAAGTGGGTGAAAGTTCCTAAATCAAAAACAGAAGGACTTTTAGCTGCTACAAAATGTTCCCAGCAACAGCAATACTTGATACAGCAGTATCAATTCAAACTCGTAAAGGGTTTTATGTTTGCATAGAGGACAGACTCTGTCCATACTCAAAAACATTTATTTCTGTACTTCATGGTAATGTTTTTTTTCCCCCCATAACAACTGTGTAACTGTAATTGGATTGGATTGGATAAAATTGGATTCACTGTCAGGGGACTTGAATGTATTGATGTGTCCTAAGCAGGAGGAGTGCTGCATGAAAGACTATATAGAACAGCCTGAGTGAATATGAAGTGAATTAATATCCATATCGCTGAGAAGAATTCGCACCATATCTGTGGGACAGATGTCTGTATGGCACCCTCCACCCTTTATCCCTCCACATATGGAAGACACAGAAATGCAAGGAGCTTACCAACAATCCAGGACAAAAGGGAGCTTGCTGGCTGGAGGGAGGGGTGGTGGAGGGGTGAGGATGGTGGGGACCTGGCGCTTAGATGAGGAAATTTCTCTCCAGTTATTGCATTTTGTGGTATCAGCCCAGGAGGCACAGTGACAGCTGTAGAGCGGGGACTTATTATGATATATTGTCCGAGAAGCCCTTGGCCAAAATGCCAAACGTTTCTGATGAAAATCTGACATATTGTTCAAAGGCCCTGATACACAAAAGCCCGCCCCAGCTTTCCCAAAGCCGGACATCAAATTCACTGTTTATTTCCCAAGATGATCCTCTGATTTATTGTAAGATGTGGAGTTACAGCTTCTTAGCATCTGTGATGTCGGATTTCTTAGTGCCAAAGCCTGCTCGGGGTAAGTACTTAGCAATACTCCCTTAAACCAAGGTCATTTCTGAGCATGTACTGGGTATGTGTGTTTTCACAGTTTCTGCCACAAGGCTTTGCATGGGGCCGCAAAGTACAACAGCCAGACGTTGTGATTTCAGATAGGTTCCCAGAAAGCTATAACTGAGCTTAAATTCAGCTCATTGCATTAATGAGCATAAATAATATCCGTTGAATTGGACAGGTGGGCTGTTAATGTCAAATGGGATCCAAAGGCTTTGGAAATGAAGCAATTTGATCTGGGTTTCCTAACTACTATTCCACCCTTCTGCCCACCACCGATGATTCCTAAACCAGTCTTCCCATTACATCACTTTCATGGGCTCCCCGGGGCTGCTGGATGCAGGCGGTGTTGGGTTTCAAAGCCTGTGTCCGGGGCCACTAGCACACCACACTGCAGGCCCACCTTTTGAGCTTAGGATCAAAGCTCAAAGAAGCCCGTGAAAGAAAATAAAAGGAAAGTCAAATTTCTCTTCTTTAGTATTCATAAACTGAGCAGCATTTATTATTTTCTAAAAATATTGACATGAATCAATACTTAATTTGATGTTAGGGCTTAAAGAGCAGTTTATTCCCTGCAGAAATCTGTGATGAGTGTTGGTAAAGATGTGTCCCTCCAGAGACACAAAGGACCATTTCCCATCAACAGCAGGGGAGGGGGTCGAGGCCTGAGGACATCCTTCTCTTTTTACACTGCCTTGATAGTACTTTGTGATCTCCGGATCTCTTTGAATGACAGCAAAGGGTGTGAGTCACCCTTTGCTTGGCTACAACCCAAAACCCGGACTGGACTTTACCTCACCTTTAGGAGGAAGTGTCACGTCAGCTGTTGTTAGTGGTCAGAGAGAGGAAATGCAGCAGCTGAAGTGTGGAGAAATTCATGGGCGTTGTGTTTTGTGGTGCACGTATCCATTGCCTCGCCACATATTCCCACACTCAAGAGGGAAAGCCACCAGAGTGCGGTGACACACACCCACCCACACACACACACAGTGAATGCATCACTGTCTCTGTAGGGAAGGGCTGAAACCCCCCAGATCTGTGAAGGAAGCAGTGGGAGCTGTCAGCAGATGATATGGAGGTCAGAGGGTCAGAGGACACAAAGATCGAGGGCATGGTGATCAATCGATTGACTGGTGCTGCGTCCCTCAGGGCCGCAAAGGATGTGGCTGTCATTCCAAACTTGACAGAGAGGAAAAACACACAAAAAAATGCCTTTATTGTGGAGGGAAAATTTCCAAATGTTTGTAGTCCATGCATGTCAAGAAAATAGGTGCCATATGTGCATATGTGCAGCCATGTCAATTTGCTGGTCATATCCTGTATGTCACTGTGGATCATTAACTCGTTCTGCACTGCAGTGGCACGTGAACATGACTTGCCATGATTAATACCTCCGCTGGATGCTTTTGACAAATCTGCCCCACAGACGCACAAACTTCTCAAACTGTTTCCATTCCATACGCTACTGTAGCTGCCGTGTGCATGTGCGTATGCATATATGCACGCCAAGACCACACTGTGACTTTTGGCAGTGCTGTAGGAATGGAAAGGTGGTCTAATGGTTGTGCCAAAACGCAACGCTTCTTCTTCTTCTTCTTTTTTTTCTTGTATGAATTATAGTGCTACTCTGCAAAAATGTGTGTGTGGTGAAGCGTGGGAGAAAGGTGCAGCAGCGTGGTCTGAAATCTGTCGTTCAACGATGATCGTTCAGCTGCTCTTATCTTTCACAGCAGTTCAGCGATCACACCTCAGCTGATTTCAGCAGCTTTTGGCTCTTTTCACGACACGTAAATGCCTCAACTTCAGCTGCATCTCCCGCACAACATCGCACATGCCAACAATTAATGTTTCTAAAATATTTTAACCACTTTAACAGTGTTTGTACCTGCAATTTCCGGGGTAAGCATGCACTTAATATGTGCTTGTTGTTAATGTTTTTCCAAACCTTCCAAAAATCTTTTTAACTTGCAGAAAGAGGTCCGTTTCTTTGTTCTTCATTTCCCGCTCTGCAGTATCTAATCTGTCCCTCTGACAGGATGGCTGAATATTTTGTGATGCTAAACAGTATCATTTTTGCAAACTCTTTATACATATGACTCATTATGCAGCCATAATGTCTGTGGAGAATCCTTGGTTCCTCAGCGTAAATGCAGTGGTGATTATGGATTTGTTTGAATCACGTCTTTGAATGGTGGCAGGTTTTTAATATGCAAAAATAAGGCTAATGATGTGAAGATGTTCATAGCCTGGGCTGGCCTTTAATCTCTCTATTCATCTAATCCCATTTCTCTTTAAAGCCTCCAGCGATGACAACAAAGCTTGAATAACACTGACACACCAGTGTGAGGAAAATAAATATCTTCATGGATTCGCAGCAAATCGTTAGTTTTAATGTTTTATTATGAATAGTCTTTGCTAAAATTAGTGTTTAAAAAGTGTTAACGTCAAACAAGCTCCAGCAGTATCAAACTGCTGCTTTTTGCATGAGTAGAAAGAAAACATTTTGCGCCACACGTACATGTGAGGGAGGGGAGCTATCATGATCTGGTACAGTAAGTGTTGTGTATTCACTATATTGTTAATACTTGCTCATAACCCACGCCATGGTGATATTACTGGGATTACTCTCTTAAATCTGCTTTCAAAACTGATTCTCCGCTGAGCAGGAAGGTTTAACCCAACAACATCACAATCCAATAAAAAAAAACCCCAAAAAATACAAAATAAGACTGGTGGGAAAATGTGTTTTTCAGTTAACTAATCTACAACTAGGCAGTGCACACTCACACAACAAGAAAAGTAAAGAAGAGCAATATAAATACTCGTAAAAAGGACCTGTTCAAAGGACTTTTCAGGCCATAGGTGATTTATATAAAACACATCAAAAATAAAACCGTGGTAGCTCTTCTAATCAAGTAAATATAAATATAGTCAGTAGTAGCGTTTTCTTTGCATAATATGTGCACTGCACATTAGAAACTATTTGTAAAACCCTTTATTAGTAAACTCGTTTAAAATACTTAGAGGTCCCTTTTCCCAAAGAACTTCTTGAAGACGGATTTGTTGCGAGGCCGCGGCAGGCTGGCGTAGCTCCTCAGAGCAGAGTCCTGATAGGCGTCCTGCTGCCACCCGGCCCCGGCCAGCAGCGGAGGCTCGGAGCTTCGGCTTGCGGACGCGCTGTCTGATGACTTGTCTCCAACCACCAGAGTCACACAGTAGTTGGAGCCTCCTTCCAGGCCTCCCGGTTTATGCAACACGGGCTTGATCTTCTGGTAAGTTGCTGAGAGGAAACACGGCGTGCAGAGCATTAGAAAACAACAAAACAGCTGTTTATGATTCACAGACACGTTATAGATCATTCATATTAATAACTGCTGACGGACCTGATGTGAAGGAGTGGGAGCGACACTTGTTGCTGAGCCAGTCCTGACTGCTGAATACAGGGGAGTGAGGGGAGGGAGACGTGTTGTCACTGGATGCTCCAGACAGTCTGTGAGTCACTGTCTGCTTTACACTGCCTTCATCATCATCATCTAGAGAAGGACAAAATTATTAAAAGCAGAAGTGAAGAACAGAAGAGCTGAGCAACGAAAAATAAAAAATTTACTGTGGTAACAGATGTGAGCTGTCCTGCGCTTCTGTGATGCTCCAGTTATTCAATTTGCAGTTAGACAATGCCACAGCTCCCCCTAGTGGTAAATACTACACCTGCAGCAGCCATTCAGTCTTTTGATATCTGGAGCACTAATCATAGCAGCCTGAAACAGTGCAATGCTAAATGAAATCTTGAATTCCTTTTTTTTTTTCTTTTTTTAAAATCTCAACAGCAGCCTCAAGGGTGAAGAAGCATGGTTGAAAAAAATCAATGAGTGCATCATCTAACCAAGAGTGGCCCAGTGGGGCTATTCAGTACCCAACAATGGAGGGCGGTGCTTGTAATCCTTCCACTAAGTGTCAATGTGGAGCAGATCCATGTTCGGTAACCCCCCCCCAGGTAAATATAGCTTTTGTCTACACAGCAGAAAGTCTTACCACAGCAGCCTCCATGTGAGGATGAGATGGTCGACTGCTCATCCAAACTCCTTAAGTGACTCTGTGGCATTTGACTGAACTCTCTGGTGAGGACAACAATCTCTTTGGTTTGGGCGGCGCCCGGTGGTTTGCGCCTGGGGAACGTGGAGGTGACATCATGTCGGGAGGAACAGTGGCATTTGGCCAGACTGTGACAGCCGGAGCAGAGGGAGGGATTTCTGAATGGAGTGAGTGAGGTGAGTGAGGATTATTATTAATAAACCATTATTATAAAGATTAAAGGCAAAGAAGCTGTTTAACCAAATCTTACAAGGAAAAGGGGAGGCCTTGATTGACAGGAACACTTGATATTGAAGACACAGACTCACTTTGACCTTTGAAGAAAAAAAAGAAAAGAAACATACAAATGAATCACGCCAGTGGAACATGAACTCAGTATTGGCATTAATGAGCTGTGTAAAAATTACGTTTACCTGTGTTTGCTTGTATTTTCATCATCCATTTCTTCATCATAAAGCGTGAGGGGGCATTGAGCAGATATTCAGACCCATCACGGAGCCTGAGGGTCAAACACACACACGTCTGAACACTTATCACTGCCTTTAAATTGTTCTATAAAACACCATCACTGTGATTTGGAAGTTATTACAATCTTACCGGAGTCGAAAGCAGTTGGGTTTTTTGGTGTACTCTGGTGCAGGTGAGCACTCAGCTCCCATGAGGTTCAGTGGCAGACCACATGCAGAACTCTGCAACACAGCACAGATTGATCATCACTGACTTCAAACTATCCACATCAAATATTTATTATTTCTGTTCTCCCGGCTGTGTTTGCCTTACCCTTAGTGTATCCTTTCTGTCCTGATAGAAGCACAAGGTGTGTCTATATAGGACAGCATGGTAGGAGTTCCAGCCCCTGGAGGCCGCCTGTGAAAATAAGATAAGCGTGTGTGTTGCTGACTGTGGGCTTTACATTTGCTGACTGTGTCCTTGTCGTAAACACTGAAAGGAGCCCTCTCTTACTTTCTTTCCTCCCAGCTGCAGCTTGTGCTTCCTCTCAAGAGTTCCCTCCATAGACTGCAGCTCGGGCTTCCCACTCTGTTTGAATTAACACTGGGATTAATCATACGAGTCATATTTCTCACATGCAAAGAGCTACACAGACTGCATTGTCTCACCAGGGTGAAACAGCGCCCTCCTGTGGCCACCAGCTCTTCTTGCCTCTCCATGTCCCCCAGGCTTTGCAAGGCTTTTCTCTGCTGACGGGTCCCATCCAAATCCATATGAACCGAGAGCAGACTCATGGACTGGTCCTGTTCAGAGAGAGAAGATTACACAGTCATGACTGATGACAAGAGTATTATATGTTCATGCAGCCGTGTTGTTTTTAATATCCACACGGTAACTACACGTCGACATGTTTACAGCTAACGTCCCTCTCTCTCTCCATATATATAGTACACATAATTACTGCCATGCTTATTAATCTTGAGTGGACATTTTATTTATAACTACCACAGTAATTAAACTTCCAGTAAATGAGGTGAGTGTGTCAAAGGGTCACTTCACCCAATTTACATAAAATCTATTTTCTCACTAACCTCTAGACAGGGAGATATTTTTGGTTTCATTTACCTTGGCTTTGAGATATCTGTCTTTGCCATCAGAAACCTGCAGTTGTCATGGGGGACTGCTTTATTTCTTTGACTGTTTCTTTCTTTATTTAATGAACTGCCAGAGGAGCCAAAGACAACTGTCCGCCTTTGAGAATAATAAAGTGACCAGGGCATTGTTTCTGGAAAGGCACGTTAATGTTTGTTTTGTTTTTTTTTTAAAGCAGACCTGTTTCTACAAATCTGGGCAAATCTGGCCAGACTAAAATAATCTGAATGACTATGAACTAGTTAGGGTGAATGAAAAAAATAAAATTTATACGTAAGTTGGGTGAACTGACCCTTTAAAGAGAAAAGGTGTAACAGGACAGTCTCTCAGATGTAAGCATCAGTGTATCAAACGCTGACCTCACCTTCGAACAACCTGTGAGCTCATCCACCTCCTTCCCCACCTTTGCCTCCTCCACCTCCTCTTCCTCATCCTCTCTGTACTGATAAATGTATCTCTGATTGTCTCCTACGTCCGGCAGCTTCACTGGATCAGATGCTGTCTCGTTCACTGTCACGGCGGTCTTACTGGCTGGTTCCCTGTTAGGAAATGCTGCCCAGGACCTCCTGTCCCCTATAGCCAGTGGAGGGAGGTGACCTTTGGGACTCTGCTCCTTGTCGTAACCCAGCAAGCTCTGAATGTAGGGCGGCAGTTTGAACTCGGCCACGAGGAGGTTGGGTGCAGAGGCTGTGACCAGGTTTCTGTAGAGCACAGCTGGGGTCTTCGATGAAGGTGACCGAGAATGAGGCTCTTTGGATTGGTCTGAAGGTATGGAGTCTTCCTGGTTGGGCTGGTACATGATGTCTGAACAGATGCTCTCTCTGTAGTTAGTGGTCTGATTCCAGATGTCCTCCAGTTCTTCTTCTTCCTCCTCAAACTGCTGGTGGTCGAGGTGGACAGGCTCTGTTTCCAGCTCTGCAGTGTCCGGAGACAGACCTGAGGACGTCACACTGTTCTCTCTTATTTTAGTGCAGTCTAAACCTCCCACCTCAAGGGACATGAGCCTCCCCACTACTCGCTTAGGCTGCGGGATATCTGGACATGGTGGATCAGTACAGAGCTTGATGCTGCTGGAAGTGGAGATCCCAGAGTCTACTGAGTCCTGACGAATGCTCACACTCACTGTTGATTTCAGATTCACTACCATGTGAGAAGCTTGGCTCAGGCACTGAAGTCCTGGGCTCTCTTCACGCACACTCTGGTGTCTTGCACCTTTGTGGTACTGGTGTCCATTTAGGTCTCGGATGAGTGTGTGGACACTGGGACACTCATGTTTATGTGCAGCTGTACTTTGGGCTTGGTTCACATAAATAGGGGGCTGAGAAGGCTGGCTGGTCCCATCCCTGTCAGCTGTACTGGTTTTAACCTCTGATGACATTTTGTCCCACTCCTGCTCTGCATCCTCGTGCAGACTGAACTGGGTTTTAGATAGGTCATTACATGGTACAGTCTGATCCTCATCTTCTCCCAGGGAAATAGGAGGTGCTGGTTGGGAACTCTTGTCCGCATCAGGCAGAGCTTTGCCGACAAGTGCCAAAGTCTGTTTTTCAGAAAAGCTGATATCTGACCAACTGTGTGTGACGACAGGAGCGGGTCGAGTCTGTTTGAAAGAGCTCAGGGCTGAGTGTCTCTGAGAGTGGGGGTCCGGATCAGTGCCTGCTCCTTT
This sequence comes from Toxotes lorentzi, assembly GCA_037833715.1. Lineage (NCBI taxonomy): Eukaryota > Metazoa > Chordata > Actinopteri > Toxotidae > Toxotes > Toxotes lorentzi. Next base: position 16,611,290 of record JBBMJY010000003.1, read on the forward strand.
TTTGGACTCAGGGGGGGCGATAGTAATGATGTCCTGAATGCTGGGGATGAGGGTCATGTCCTTGGGTAGGTCAAAGCTCAGCACAGAGCCCAAAGAGAGGAATCTGCAGTGGCTTCTCACCTGACTTGTGGAAGATAAAGTGTCCGGCCCCTCGGATACAGCATATGGGGTAATGCTGTATTCTCCTGAACCCTCTGTATCAATGTCTTTCAACAAGGGATTCTTCATGTAGGCTATAGCTTCTACTCCATCCCCACTGGCTGGGCCCTTCGATGAACTCTTCTTCCTCCTGCCTTCCTTCAGTGGCCATGTATGGGTGTCATATGCGATTGTCTCACAGGCATAGTGAGGCATCTCTTCTGTTTGCTCTTCCACTCCCATGATTTTCTGGATAGTGTGTCTGCGAGCGTCTCTCTTTCTCTTCCTCTTCTTGCCTATCCTCTTGAGGCTGCTGAAGATGGAGCTGCTGCCGCTCCCCGTCAAAGGGTGGAAAGTCACATTGGTCATCTGAGGTGCAGGCACAGAGGAAGAGGGCGAGGAGGACGAGGGCGGTGAGAAAGTAGGGGAGGCTAAGGCTGCAGAGCGGCTCTTTTGGCGGGGCAGGGTGATGCTCTCATACACAGGGGCCGAAGCCATGTTGTTATCCTTGACATGCAAGTAGGTACTTACCTACAAAAAAAGAGAGAAAAGGGTGTTAGGCATGTGAATGAGCTCTCATTTCATTGAAGCTGTAAATGCGTTATCGTAAATGGTTAACCCCAGAGACACTCATGCGTGCTGCAGGCCCAGAGCCTTGCAGTCGTCTGAGAGAACAAGAGCTGTTTTATGTGTTACAGATGAATGATGACATGAGAGCAAAACTCACAAAGACAATCAGCTACTTTTCAGAGACAAACATCAGCCTCTGTTTCTCTACACCCCACACATCCAAAAAAAACAATGGAATGTATGAGCCTCACACAGCAATGCAAATGTATAAAAAAAAATAAAACAAGAAAGACAAAAAAAAAATTAGATGAAAGGACAAAAGAACATGGACATGATTGCAATTGCACACTTGCAGGGCTTAATCAGAATCAAATGTGGCTGCACATGCCGTCATAGCCAGCTGTAATGGCTTGACCTTTCAACTCTGTGACTAATCTCTTGTTTCTGTGGAAGCCCCAAACTATAAATCATGATGTGCAGTCTGGGGGCCTTTCTTGAAAGTTCAGCACCAGTTCTCTGTATAATGGCTGCGCCTGTACTGGAGCACTCCTGCTGGGAGCCATTTTGGAGCACAAGTTTCACAGGAAGTGAGGGTGAGGTCACTTATTATACACAATTGCGGCACAGCCATAGAGAACCAACCAAGACCGGGTTTACAGCAGGCTTGTGATGAGATGGAGAAGAGAGAGCTTCTGTCAACATTCGCAGCAGGGAGATGACTGTGCTGTTAACTCATCACACTCATTATGTCTCTGTCATCAGCGCTTTTCAGCTTTAAATCGCAGTTCTTTTAAAAGCTGAAGTCTAAAAAAAACATTTTAATGTCGGAGGAAAGCTGGATCGTAAACATACTGATTCACTGTCTGAGTTTCTGTTAAGAATCTAGCCATTCACCTGAGTTTACACAAGACAAGCTGAAAGGGCAAAATGACGACTGACAGATTCTTGCAAAGATGGATTGATCTTCACTCTAGAAAATCCAAAATAAACACCTTTGTTTTCAGTACCTCAAACGAACTTGAATGGATGGCTGGAATGTTTGACAGTATATAAATGTATACATGACTCCTTTAAATGTCAATACAGCTAAGAACATTCACAGGGTATATTTAAATAAAATTCCCTCGAATACAATGTGTAATCCAGTTCTTAAAGTCACTTCAATTTGCAGAAACAGATCTGACATATAATTGTACTATAACTGAAATAAATAAATGGGTTGGCCTAATACTATATATGTGGTGCAAATTCATTGCATACACTATAATAACTTGTTACAAAGTGGTAACAGTTACATTCATACATTCACTGCATTTCATTCATTAAGTTTATATTTTAACAAATGGATTGTAAATATAGTCCATCTCCTTTCCCATTCCATTAAATATGACTACAGAATATACTTCATTTAAAAACAGACTCCTGACAGTTAAAATGGTTTGTTGTCTTTGGAGATGGAGTGAGTGCAAATATGATAGCACTTGACTGGCATGACTTGTTTCCTCTTACTCTTACTCTCAGCGAACAGAAAGGGCAACAACATGGGGAAGCTGTAGACCGGCTGTACCTTCTAACAGGGGTTAGTAGAGCATGCTGACCCCCCCCCAACCCCCTGAAAAAAAAAACTACACACAGCATGCATCCCCAGCACACTTCGAGACGCAGCATGCAATTCCATTTCACTCCGCGCAATTTACCTCATTTGTACTCTGCCGATAAATCTTTTTCTTTCGCTTTAAACTACCCAAAGTATTTTCCAAAAGCCCCTGGCAGCGCCTCCAAAAGTTTTTACAGGCAGAAGATTGAGGCACAGTGGGCTGAGGGAGAAAATGGGGAAAAAGGAAGACATGAAGGCCAAAGGAAAGGGAGGAATGAACAGCAGTCTAGAAGGGAGATGCCATGCATGTCATCACAGAGAATGAATGTTACTGCATTGTCCTTCAGGGACAGCAACAACTATCATTTGTTTCAGTGCTTTTGGGGAAGAAATGAATGTAGCCAGTAATACTGGTAATGATGTTTGGTGACTTAGTGTGAAGTGATGAATGTGTTTCTCACCCTGTGGACATGCTCAGAGGTGTCCTCCACTACCTCATCTGTCCTAGCAGGTGGGTCAAGCACCTGAACCTGGCTGTCCCCCGTGTTACCAAAGCTAAGGATGAGGTTGACCGTGCCCCCTAGAGCGGGGCTGCTGGGCTCTTTGAGGACCACAATAGAAGGTTTGGGAGACTCTGAGGAGGAAGCCTCACCACCCCGCGGTCCGATACTGTTCATGACCTCGTACCCATCCTCTGTCTGCTTCTCCTCCTGTTGCTCAGCTTGTCTGGACAGGAGGGATGAGGGTTGGCTGTCTCCTGCTGCCTTTAATTTGTCTTCATTGGAGGAGACAACTGGGGACTGATGGGACTGGTAGGTGTCTAGCTCAGGAGCTAAGCTCTGTTTGAGAAGCCATGGAAAGAAAAAAAAATTAACTGGTACCCTGGTAAATAGTTATTTAGTCTGTACCGCTGATGTTTGTTTTAAACTTATTTCTAATAGCAGGAAACATGCTATGTGTGGGTGTTACGCCAGCACTGTTCCTCCCACTCTGTATCCACAGAGTGAATCTTTTTATTAAGATGATTACTTCGATTACTATGATTATATATGATAGTGTTTTTTTTTGGTGAATATCCTGATTTCTTGGTACTGGTCATAATCTTCAGCACTACTTCAGGCAAAATTATAGGTTCTTTCGGATTTTTTTCTTTTAATCAAAGAAGCTTTTATTCTTTAAAACACCTAAAAGAAGGCTCCATGCATCAGCAGTGGTGGTACAGTGACCTCTGTGAAATATGACATTTTAAACAAAAGGTGCAATTTGTTATTTTAAAGGACATTATTTATTACCCAAGGACCCAATTCAGTCCTTACAATGCTCATTTACCTCTGTTGATGGGGAGCACATTGTGGCCTCAGAATAAATGTTATCTTGTGAAGGCTCCTGTCTGCTCTTTTTGTGAAGCCATTGTTGTTTCTGAGCCCTCCAGTGCACCAAGATCCATCCAAGCATACTCCTCAATTCCTCCATGCGCTCTTTTACCTGCAAGACATTACTCAGGGTTTGTAAAATCAGCTAAATCCAACAATACATTCAAAGATCACAGTGAGTCATAGGTATGTGTAATCCTGCTCACCATCTGTGTGAGGTGGTGTTCTTTGTCTAATAGATTCCTCCCTGCGGCGGCCAGCTCATCAAACTCCTCAAACTTTTGCTCAATCTGCTTGTCTAGCTCTGCAGCCAGTGGCTTCTGCCCGTCTTTCCCAAGATGCAAGGCGGTATCTGAGAAAATGCATGACCTGGTGTCTTCTGTCCATGAGCTATTGGAGGGGTGGGGGTGGGGTAAGAGGCGGTGAGGAGACAAGGAATAGGACTGTGAGAAAAGCCATACATTCACAAAACATGAGACTGACCAGACTCTCCCTGATAGGACAGATATTCATCGCCTTGTCACACTCGGCCCAGGAAACTTGCGTTGACCTCCTTAGCACATCGTAAATTATACATTTCACCAGGGACCCGTGCTTGACAAGGAGAACATCCTGTTCTTCCCTTGAAAAGATATTGTAATGGGCAGATGTTCTCACAAAGAGAATTAAAAAAGAACGTCTGGCCCAGAAAGGGGTCACAGCATCCCCACGCCCTGCTTACATCATGGCGAGGTAGCTCCTGAAGAAGTCCTGTAGCTGCACAAACTCTTGCAGACGTGATTTATTCTCCGTCACACTCCTTCCCAGCTCGGTCCAGGCCTGCAGCGTGGCCTGGATCTTTTCCCCAAGTACGTGCACTCTCTCTGGGCACAGCTCCTCCAACCGTGAAGCCAGGTTCTCCATCTCCTTTACCTCCTCCCTGATGACTTCATAGTCAATCTGCAGAGAATCAAAGTAAAAATCTATCATCTTCCATCAAACCCGGTATCACTCAGACAGACTGTATCAATTGTATCTCCGTATGGCTATGACCTCATCCCCATAGCTTATACATATTATTCAGAGAACCATATGGTCTACATATGGGCTGCCACACTATAGCAAGCTTGCAATCTTGACCACTTTTTTTCTCCTTTTGACGAGGCAGTAATTAATAGCGTTGAGGGCTCTCTGGGAGTAATACTTCTAAATGTTTCTCAGCTACAGTAAGTCTCAAGAACACTGAGTCGTGAATGCCTGTCTGCTGACGGCACAGTTATTTCAGTTTGGGAGATTAGGTCATTTCTGCTCTTCAGTGGTATCAAGTCCAGACAGCTGTGTGTGTGTGTGTGTGATAAACATAACACTGCCCAAAAATGACTCACGCAGAACTTTACCATCCCCAGCCTCACATCTCCAACCCCGTAACCCCCGGACACCCCACCACATTTGCTCACAAACACACACACGCACTTTGAGAGTGACTCACACAAGCATAAATAAATATCCTGTGTGAATAATAAACTTTTGCACGCTCTATGTGTGTACGTGTGTGATTGCATAGTGCAGTTTATATAATAAATTAAACACAGCACTAAGCGGGGTGGGCTGGCCCCTTTTTTAGATGTGAGAAAATCTGGCACAACAGGAAACACACTGTGGAACAATGTGTTGGAGGCAAGTGCGAGAAAGAGAGGGGGGCTTCCCCTTTTTTCATTACACACAGCAAAAAGTCTGTAATCCAGAGTCAATGAAATGGAATACTGGATTGTATTAGCACAAGTGAATCATTTTAAATGTTTACACCATAATTACAACATGTGCCGACATCTTCCTCTCACCTCCAGGTGGTCCTGCTTCTCCTGCAGAGCCTCTAGGCCGCAGCGGTCTGGCTCGCACTGGACGGCCATGTCTGTCTCTCTCTCTAAGATGTCCAGGCTGAGCTCCTTGGTGCAGCATAAGCACTCCTCCACGCGCACTGCCAGACTGGCATGCTAGCGAGGTACAAAGTCATCATGAGTACTCGTAGGATGCCATTAAGTCATTATACTTCACTGTGTATTATTTGTTTTCCAATGAGAGCCACATTGCAAATTAGTGTTTAAAATGGTGTCATGAAGTTGCTTCCGGGCATGTGTGTATGTTCTATTTTGACATGTGTGCTGCTTCTTTACCAAGAATAAATCGAATTAACGCAAAAACACTCATGTGAAGGGGAGCGGTGGCTCGTTTGGGGCCTATTAAAGTACATAGCCACAGACAAAAGGAAACCAGATGTGGCTCTATTGGTTTGTGCAGCTGTTCACAAACCAATAGAGTGGAAGTGGAGGGATTTAAAAACCATTCAGCATCATCTAAGATCATTGTACCTTAACAAACATTGTTAGCAACCATCAGTTCTAATGAACTTGAACTAGAGCTCCCATATGCATGTGCTGTCAAACCCAACTCCCATCTCTTCACCTTGCTCAGCAGCTCCTGGATGGCCTGGTCGTGGCTCTGCGATCGGCCTCTTTCCCTAACAGTGTCATTCAGCATCTCAACAGCCTCCCGTAGTTCCTCAACAGGGTCCCCCATGCTTTCTATCAGGGGCTCACCACCGACGGTGCTTTGGAGTCCCAGCAACGGAGGAGCGGAGGAAATCTCACTGTGGAGAGGCTGTTAGGCATACAGAGAGAGAGCTGATTGATTAGTCTAGTTTAGACCATGATTATAAAAAGTCTGTTAATCCAGATTAACATCCCTTTTCACCACAGTGGTTTTTAGTCAAGTATACAGTTTTCATTTTATTTGCTAAGGTTTATATTCGTATCTGTCTCTAAGGTGGGTTTAGGGAGATCTGTGCATTACTGAGAGTAGTCAGGACATTGCCTCTGGAAAGGCACACTGCTGTTGAATTTTTATTTTTCATGTATTTCTTCTTTTTTATACTTTGAGTACCATGAATAAATTTCTTTCACCTCCTTGTTTTTGGATGGAGCACAAACAAACATGGGGACAAATATCACCTCTGGTGAGATGTTTCCCACCTGGCCCAGGCTATACTGGCAACCGTCCTGGCTCTCCTCCAGCTCCACGCGCTCCAGGAACTCAGTCAGCATTCTTGTGTCCTGCAGCTCTGAGCTCTGCTGGGTCAGGGCACTCTGGACACAATGGTACCTGGGAAACACACACCAGCAGGAATGATTTAATTACCAGCTACACCAAACTGTGATCCACATCTGCATATACAACCCCACATCCTTCAACAGAACCACATTACAGAGACTGCAAGCAGCAAACTGAGTGCAAGTCACCATGCTAGACCACTGTTTATGTAATGATATATCATGTGTCACATAAACATATCCTGTACTTCAGGGCATGAATGTACTCTGTCCATGGAGAGTTTATACTTGAGACGGTAAAGGGACCAATTTGAAAGGGTGTTTTTTCCAGAATAAATGAGCCTTAAGTAGCTTGTACATAGCGTTAAATAATGATATCATCCCAACTGTCTTACAGCTGCTCAGTAAGAGCCTCTACCTGCATCAATGGTCCCTCAGACTGCACGTGTCCATCCCTGCCCCACATAACACCCCCACCCTGGAAACACTTAAACTAAGCCCTTTCCATTTCTTTATTTTCTTTGGTCAGCTTTGAGTTCTTTACAGAGTCTGAACCTGTGTTTATGGACATAGGTATGTCCTGTAAAAAAGACCAATATCGTAAGGTTTTACTGAGAGTCCATGGCAACAACCTGTCTTTCGAGGGCCAACCAAAGAGAGGCGTCATTTTGCAAACATGGAATGGGTGACTCTGACACACACTGACAAGCTGTGGGTGAGGTGCATGTCAGGACTGTGGGGTAGACCTCACTAAGTGCTGCATGAATCACAAATGAATAAACCTGAGCCTTGCTATGAGTGAGCGCACAGAGAATATTTTTTGACAGGTTAGAGAAAAAAGGCAGCTCATGAGATCTATGGATACATATTTTTGTGGTTTATGGGGTGAAACTGTTTGTCTTAAATAAGAAAGGGGTTTTTTGTGAATAAACCCTTCCATGTTGGACTGCAAACACGACAAGCCCAAACCTGTGACCTCCTGGAAACACTGACGAAATTCTTGCTTTATTTCCTGACCACAGTGACGAGCAAAATCTGAAGACTCATCCATAACATGGAGTCTTCCATGATGAGAGACATCAGGGGGCTTCCCCTGGCCATTCGCTCTCCTCTAAAAGACTCACTTTCTTTCCACCTCCTCCATGCGTGCTGGCAGGCACTGCGTGTGTGGGTGACTGTGGCCCTGGAGGCGGTCCACCTCTTGCCTCAGGGCACTGAGCTCCAGGCTGCGTGCCGCCACCTCTTTCTCCAGCAGACAGCTCTCCCTCTCGGCCATGCTCATCGTTTCAGGGTCACCAGCTAGCGCGGATTCCTTCATGGAAAGCTCCACAGACTCCAGCCAGGCCTCCAGGCTGCCCAGGGCTTGGAGCACTTTTACAACCTACACAGTAGAGAAGCAGACAAGTGATTCAGTGCACAGCAGAAACAACCAGAAGTGACAGTAATAGGTATACCTATTGGAAGTAGACCATGCTCTGACCTACAGTACATCTTTTGTACTAAATGATTCATGCTTTCCAACTAAGTCATCAATCTGGGTGGATTTGCAGCCTCTTTCCATCTCCTAATTGAATTACATGGAAGCACAATTTATATCCCCTGGATTAGCGTACATAAATTGTTGGGGATATACCTTACAGACTCTGCCAATTAAGGTGGTAAAGATGAAAGTAAATTAGCCTCTTACTATGAGTGTATGCATACACCCCAGGCTCTAAGCCAGCATAAAGCTGGTAGAACTGATCCAGAATCATCCATCATAACCATAAAGTTCCCCTATAACTTCAGACATAAGTAATTGACTCAGTATGACTAAATGTGAGTGCTTGTTATGAAATATTTTATTTTATGAATTTTACCCTAAAACCAAGCTCCTCTGAGGCCTGCAGAAACACAGCATTCCTCTGGTGCCTCCTCCGCAGCTCTTCCCACAGGACTTCCAGCTGGCCCAGGAACTCCTCGATCCTGGCGCTGCCTGGGTGCTGTGCACGGACCAGCCCGCGGCCCTCCTGAGGAAGGGGCGTTAAACTGATGAGAGCATGTGATGACTTAGGCCTGGGATTTATGTTGCGAAATATAGACCTAATCTGAAGTTTTGGGTAACTAAAGCTGTCTCAGATGAAATGTCAGCTCATTATTTGATTAATACACAAACCAGAGCAAATATGGGCAATATTTTCAATTAAGGCATTCGTCCAGTGCTTATGTTTCAAGAGAAACTGAATGTGACAGTATGCCTCGAGCTTACCCTTTTAACCACCTCTATCCTGGCTCTGTTGGTGAGGATTTCTTGTTCCAGAGTGTGTTGACACCTCCTGGCTGCCTCCAGCCCCTCGAAGCTGGCTACTGAACACACCTGTGTGGCCATGGACACGTTGTCTTTCAGCCAGGACAGAGTCTGACAAGGAAAGGAGAGATAAAGAGGGAAAGGGTTAGAGAGAGGAACAGTTTAAATGGGGAATACGTAACTGCAGAATAACAAAGATGGCTTCCAAGAGCCACAGCAACTAGGATCCAAATGATGTTACCCATCCTGACCTTTAAGCACACTCACAACATTTGTAAGAAAAAAAAAAATTAAGACAGTTACTGGAAATGAGAAAACAGTAGCACACAAGTCACACTTGAACACGAGACAACTTGGTCTCATTTTAAAAATGTGACATGATGTTTGTGGCTGGGTACAAGAAAAGGGTGTAATAACCGATGAGTACAACTGCAGTGCTGACTTGCCAATTCATAGTAATGAATTCTGAGGTTGAGGTCACAGGATTTAATGCAAGACAAACTATTTCTGTGCCAGCAAATGTTCTGTAAAGTGTGCAGACAGTTTGGAAAGGGGATTTCTGATGTAAAGGGAAATGCAGGTGTGTCTGGCAGGGGTCAAGTCACCTTGTCGGCAGACACGGTGAACTTCTGAAGCTGTGTGTGAAGCTGTGGGTGGCCTTGCGGGGCAGTGGCAAGTTTGGGCTCTGCTCTGGGCCTCCTGCTGCAAAGAAAACACCGACATGTGACTCCAATTATGACTTACATAAAGACCTATCATTATATAAGTCACAGAAAGAGAGAGGGAGAAGCCAGGCTGAAATGTCACCTTTCCCCCTTCAATTGATGTCTGACAATGACATCATGCGCACAGGCAGGGCTGTCTCCCACGGGTGAAGAGGTGTGGTTCACTGATTGCTGTTCCTGGCTTTGGCCGCTCGGTGTTCTCCTACCACTCCCACATTCAACAGCACTCTGTGGACAAAAGAGTAAAAGTCACTGTAGGAAAATCTAAAAGATCAGCAACATGACTTGTTATGTTTTGCTTTTTCTGTCAGCCATCCACCCAAATAAATGTTGACTGGATGCATAAACATCTCAGATGAGTGGATTATTTTATGCTATGACCAGTCACTAGACAATGAGGCGTTGCTGCAGCTCACTGCTAATGTGAATGTCACGATGTGGCTGGAGGCTGGACAACATGGACAGCTGCCCACAGTATAGTAAAGTCTCTCCTGTAAATGACCCAAAGCATACTTTCTTACAAAGGTTGGCTATTCTGAGTGAAATAACCCAGACTAGGCTACAGATACAAGCTGCGTTTTCTGTTTGACAGCATCAAAGTTTGTCATAAAATACTACAGATGGCAGCAAAAGTTTAAATAAATTCTAATTGCTTTATGAATGGACACATTAAGCCTAACAAGGTTGCCAACATGTGCTATACCACTCTGATGACTAAAAAACACCAAAGAGCCATTGCAGTTGGAAATATAACCCTTTTTTTTTAATCCCCTATCCCCAATTCTCATTAAATAGCAGCAGTGTTTTTTCAGCCTCAGATGCTGATTTCCATTGCTGTCCATGTTTAAAACTATGCAGTGGAGTTTTTAGAAAGGTCAATGCCAGAGCTACAGACCTTGTCTATGTGCAGAAATATATTAAAGACGTCAACAGCCACTAAGACTCTTTTACAACCATCTGAGTATTTTAAAGGTTGGCCAAAGGACTCTGCAGCAGGGTTTCCAATGAGAGCTACATTTATCTGAACTATTACAGAGTGGGATATCCTGATTGTTGGTCTTTAAACAGACTGCAGTCCACTGAATATGGCTGTATTTAAACAGAACCAGTCTCCATCACTAAATTAAAATGTTTTCTTTTTTGGTATGAATTTCTTTGTACTTCTTTGTAACTGTGAAGTACTTTGCAACCAAGGAAACTGTTCTCTTTACTTACCAAATCTGGTTGGCATAAATCTGACAGATATAAATATATAAATTAGATATAAACTATGAATTTCCGAAAAAATTTTCTTACGCTGACATTTCTCTGTCTAACTCTATGAATAATGCTGACCATGCTGTGTTAATTGTTCTATATAACATAATGTCTTTTACATGTGCCAGTAAAAACAGCGCTGGCACAAGTGAGGTCTCTGCAACAATCTGCAAGGAAAATATGCATCTGTTAGTGCTTTCAAATTAAAAAAAATCAGAAATGCTGAATTTACACAACAGCCAAAAAGCACAAAACAACCATTAATAATAGTGTTTTATGGAGTAGATTTAATTGAACCATGTCATTTTCTGACTGGGCTTATAGAAGAAGTGAGTCAGACAGAAAAGTGTCGCCTCCAAAATTATGCGAGAGATGCAGTAAATTGAAGGGGTCTAAGATCATTTACTAACATGCCAGTCATTTTATAGGCCAGTCTGAGTTTCAGAGAGGCACATTATCGGCCCATTTCTGTGTTAAAGCTGCAAAACTAACATTCTAGTGTGATTCATTTGACAGGGCTGATAACCATCGCTGACATCTCCTGCTCAGATATTTGCTTCTGTCCTTCATCCTTCACAGTGGCTTCCACTGTAAACAACTCCTGTGGTGCACTCAACATCCCACTCTGCCATATGAAAAAGAATTATGTCAGCCGCAGCAAAAAAAAAAAAAAAGCTGTTTATTGATTTTCTGTGTCATATTCAATGGAATTCTGTGTTTTTGGCTTCATTTAATAATCTCCTATTTCAGCACATGTCCCTATCTGGGTACTGTTGATTCTTATTTCTTTTCTACTGAGCTGCTCTTCCCCTGTGTGTCTTTCTGCAGTGTGCTATGAAGTGATGTCAGCCAAGAACTATCACTTAGCACCAAGCCCATCTGGTCTGCAGCCCCAGCATCTGGCTACAATTAGCCTGAGAAACAGACGATAGCCATGTTTACCTCCAGAAACAAGAGGCCATACCACTGCAAACACAGACGTGGACATTTAGATTATAATGCATGTACACACACACATATACAGACACTAAAACATTTACAGTTACCTTTAATCAGCAGAGTCAAATTTCAGCAGAGGTGGAGACTACCACAAAGAAAGCGTGTATGTGCAAACATGTGTCTGCAGATAATCTGGAAGTGCTGTCTACCAGCATGGATGCAAATGTCTCAGAGTCACTACCAGCTCACAGACCTGTGCAGCTGCATCTCGTACCCTTAAAAATACTGTAATCAGTTCAGCACACCCAGAAGCTGAAGTTAAAGTGCAGCGAAAGTATGTGACAAATTACTTTTACTGTTTGACTGGTGGTTGTGCCTGGCTCTGACTTTGGAGTTTGGCTCCCGGGTTTTGTTAGCAGTGTCTCATTATTCCGTCCATAAAGAGTAACGAGTGGGGCTCCCACAGACAGTGCACCCAGGTAACTCCCAGCTCCCAGTCCAATAAAGACCGCACTAACTGCAGTGAAAGGGCTCAGGCGCCTATTGAGAAATACAACTGAGCCAGGCTTTGCTGGCCTGATGGGCTCCTGTCACAGGTGGGGAAGCCACAGGGCCAGTGAGAACCTAAAAACATGAGCAGGGAAATAAACTGAACCAGAAAAACAAGGAGGATGGAAAGAGTGAAGTTTTCTCTACTCAAGCATCTGGGCACTTTCTCACTGGGCAAAATGAGGCCAGAGGCTCAGCAGGGACTTTACAAAAACTCAGGGTCAAGAAGAGGAGAGGAGCATTGCACTATGGGATACCTCAGGGCTGAACACAAATAGTCACTATGCATTCACTTATGGATTTAATTAGCTAACTTAAAAGACTATATATACACATAATTACTAGTTTTTAACATACCACACACTTATGTTTCTGAATACCTCCTCTTCTGAAAGACGCAAATAGTATTTCCTTGTAGGTTTATGGGTAGTGGGATTACTATAAGAGCGCCCATGTGTTCAACAAAATGCTGGTAGGCCTCCAGTATGGGGAATGTCGTGTCTGAGAAATCCACGTGCTCTGCAGATAGACCACTCACCCTGTAGTGACCCACAGACCATCTATTAATATTGTATTAATCCAATGACTTGTGTACTTTTTTCTTGGTGCGGTCGAAAGCCAAGATATTATTCTACCATAAAGTGAAATTTTGGGTCGGCAGGAAAAGCATATTTGCTCTGGCCCACTGTTCAACCATGTTGTACAGTCATGGCTTGACATTTTTCATGGAAACTTATGGAATCTTTGTGCCAGGGTAAATAACACCTCTAAAAGCTCTTCCTGTGACTCCTACAGGGCAATATTCATAACACTGGCAGACTGAGGTTCTTGTCAGGAGATAGAGAGGCCTGACAGGAAAGCAGAGAGCAAAGTTACATATTGATCTATTTTATACAGCACTGGTCTCTTAGTTTTAGAGACAAACTGGTATTCATCCTAACCCTTTTATCAAGGGCTTCCTCACAAGTGGGACATCACATGATGCTATTAAGTGCAGCTAACTAGGATGGAAAACCTGCAGCATGCTGGGTGCCAGGAATAGAAACCACCACTCTACAGCACATCTGACAGCCTCCACAAATACTGTTATTTAGGAAAAACCTGCTTAAATAGTGAATTAAGCATTTTCCAAACCAAAGGACAAAGTGCGTCACTTTCTGCAGCCACAGATGTCGTAGCACTGGAAGAGGCTGAGCTCATCTTTTGCCAGCACTGATGGCGTTGTTCTCTCACAGTCAAGAGCCACAGTGTGGTTTCTCCAGTAATAGAATAAAATACCGAAGCTACTTACCACACAGCCTTTCAGACGATTCTGCTCCTCCTTCACCTCCTTTCCCATGATCCTTTGTGTCTCCGTTCCCACGTTGCACTGGGGTTCTCGGGTCGGAGTCAGGGGGTCGGCATCTTCCCTGGTGAAAGTGGAGCCAGTGGGAGAGAGTGTGGTCCTGTCACTCCTGCAGGACGAGCAGAGCAGAAGGTTACTGCGGTGCTGACAGCAGGGCTTCAGAGGTCCACAATGAACTCCAATTATGGCTCTGAAGTTTTCTACCAGTGTTTGTGTTATTTGGTTTAAATAGCCATGAAACACAGCTGATAAGACAGATGAGATGATGTCATATTTGGATCTAAAAATAGCCCGCAGACATGAGAAGCTTTCAGCCTGAGAAATATTTGGAAAGCAGGAGATGCTGGAGATGCATGTCAGAACTGTGGACTTGAGGATTATTATGAACATGGAAAATGTCCAGTCTTTTTTGACTTGTACAAGGACTGCATTGTTATCCGTTGGCTGGTCCTCTGCTTTGATGCAGTACGAGATAACATGAACACTACTGGCCACACTGATGTGAAACCTGGCATGAATATTCATGATTTCAATAATCAGACATTTTGTGAAATTCCAAAACAGTGCAGAAAACTGAATATTATAATCCAAAAAGTGTGTGGAGAGTGATGCTCCAAATGGCAGGCGTGCTCCAAACACAGACCGGTCCTTCACTTATAATCATAATTATTCAATGATACAAACCCAAATTAAACATGCCTAATCAAGAGGAAGAGAGAAAAAAAGCTAATTTTCATTTGGAAAACTTCTTCTAGATTTTGCCAGTGGAGGCTTTTAATGTCAGGTACCAGAGTAGTTATAACAGCAAAATACAGTTCCAGCTCACTGGAGACCTGTGGAGGACCAATTACTGGGTGAAATGGCGCATGTATTCACAAGGCCACCAAAGTTGTCGGTGGTGTCCTTGGCCTGCTGTCTCACCTGAAAACCTTCTGAAGAAGTGTCCAGCAGTCCTTCAGCTCACTCTGCTTCTGTGTGACGCCAGCAGCCAGGGCAGGATGGAGATTAGACAGCTGGGACACGCTCACATCTAGCATCTACCACACACAGGCCTGTAGGTTAGTTAGAGAAAACTTCTGGAACGCACTTACACAATCTGACCAAGTGCAGCTGCTTTAAGTGAAAAGATGTTTCCTACCATGATTTGACTGGCAATGTCACGGATTTCTCTATCTCCAAAGCTGTCCAGCTCTTTGGATGCGGATATGCTTTTCCTCTGAAAGAAAACATACGTAACAGTACATTTGAGTAAGATGTGAATCTCAGCTCTAAGTAGAAAAGAGACAATTAAGCTGCCAGGGAATTTTACCATGTTGTTAATAGCAAACAATGTATTATCAGCCTGCTGGTAGAACGAGGACACCTCCAGTGCCAGCTGAAGATTTTCATGGTAGTTTTTCAGATGAGACTGGACCTTCAGCCACCTACACAGACAACAAATGGCGATACAAAAAACTTTAGTCTTCAATTAATCTTTAAATTGAAGATGCCTCATGCAGCATACCAGTTCAACTTAAGGGACAAAGCTTACATTTTATTGATGTGTTTCCTCCTGCTGGAGATATTTTTGCCATCTGTCTTCCCTTGTTTCTCCAGCTTTAGGGCCAAGTGGTTGATCTCCTCGTGGAGGTTTCTGTATAGCTGCTCATCCTGCAGGGAAACAGTGGAATACAATCCAACTATGAGCTCAGCTGTCTTTACCTTACAACCTGGGAGACAAATTACAGTCAGCCATAGATAAATGACTTGGAAACCTCTACAAAATTGTAATATAAACCATTAACATATGGGAATGTGTATATCTTTACCTGAAGAATGTTGTTTGGCATGTTTATTTTTTTTTTCTTTTAATTATTAATAGTTCTTTTGCTTGTTCCTTTACAATGCTCACCTGTTTCAGATCTAAGATTCTCCTGGTCAGCTGCATTTTGTCAACATTTTCCCCCAGGACATTCACCAGAGACTGCTCCTCTTCCTGCTGGCACACATAAAAGTCAGAGTTTATATCCCCCATTTATTAGGAGCCCAACCATTATTTCTTTTCAGAGGCACCAGGATGAACCCCATTACCCCTGCTACCAAGGAGGATGCTAAACAGAAATAGCCGTCAGCATTATGAGAGAAACTTTGAACTTGATACTAATGCACAGAGGAAAGAATGAGAGGAACTAAATGGAGAATGCAGTCTCCTACAGGGATGGATGCTTTATAGACTTCATAAGCAATATCCTCCTTTACATTCCCACAGGTCCATTATCAATCACCAGCTCCCTTGTGCCAGACATGGACATGAACAGAGAGGTAAACACAGTCCTAAAATGCACTAGATGATTGCTTTTTGATAATGACAGGCAGATGTTTTGCACCGGTAAATATACACAAACAAGACATGTCTTTGGGATACTGAGCTAATTTCCTGTATTAGCAAGTGCTGTTTTTTTGGGCCAATTATCTGGACAACTGTTGATTACAGCTGTGTGTCCGCTCAGACTCAGGAGTGAACTCTCTGTGAAATTCAAATGAAGGTGCATTAACATAACTGAATAATCTGAAGTGGTCACTTCACATTTCATTCTGTTTCACATTAGTGTTCAATTTGAAAATGAGAACATAAAATAAAATACCGCACTGCACAAATTGCTGAAAAACAACCAAAGGATTTATTCAATTGTTCAATAGAACTGGCTTCAAAAAGGATGAAAAAAGGAGCAAAAATAGCCTTTACTCTGGAAATAATCTACTTCTTACACTCAGTATAGCACAAGAAGAAGAGAGGAATGTTTTTTTTTTACCTTCTCTTTAATCCATGCCTCCAGCTTGTCCACTTTTTTGTTGAAGTCCTGCAGGTTCTTGGCTCCACCAAGAGCCCTCGTCTGATTTGCAGCCGTCTGTTTAAGGGTCTGCCACTGCTCCCTGAGCTGGCTGAGCTGCTTCTTCACCAGGTCAGACGTAGGGTTCAGCTTGCAGATTAACTGCTCACCCATCTTTTGAAACACAAAGAAACATAAAGTCATAGTTCACGTTTGGTGTAGCACAGACGGAGCCGAAAGACTAACAAACACCAGAGCTGAGTACATTTGACACCTCAGGTTTGTCAGAGTCATTGCTTCAGAGCTGTTGGAAAACTGCCATTCACGTCCTGGACATACCCTTGAAAAATCTCCTGTCTGCGTGTCAGAGGAGGTTAATTATCAGAATCGTACCATTTCCAAACATTGTATCCCGAGGGAGAAAGTATAAACTGGTTTGACAGAGCCGTCTGGAATACTGAGGGTCTGCTTTTCTCTCCGGTTGACTGGAAATACCTACGAACCCATTATGTTATGTGTTATGTGAGCTGACAAACTCTTTTAGCACCAAAGACAGTGATTAATGGTTCCATTCTGATCCCCATTACCTGTTAAAAAGTTAAAATAATTATTTCCTTTTGGATGTGCATCGTTCTGGTTTGCCTGCTCTGGTAAGATGATAATATTTCAGTTAGAGTCCAGCCTTGTGTTAATTCATTTTATTACCTGGTTGAGTTGTATTAGTGTGTTCTCAAAGTCTTTCAGGTCTCTCTGAAGCGTCTGCGAGGCCTCCTCCCAGTCCTGCAGGGGGCAGCGCTGAATATTACAGCCATCCCTTAGATCCTGCAGTTTGCCTTTGATCCAGGCCTCTGCCTACATCACATATAGACACAGACCAAAATGTTTAAGATGTGCTTTACACTGTGCACAGCATAGGCAATCAATTAGGTCTATTTATAGACCTGATTCAGCTATTTCTGTTTTATGTCAAAGCAAAATCTGAAAATGCATCAGCTTGTATATTTTATTCTGCGACAAAAGGTGCAATGATGATATACACGTGAAAAAATGCGGCAAACAGACGAGTTGTGTGGATCAATATTACGCAATGCAATGTGACAGATTTACTATCAGATTTCCTTTGCAGTGTTTTTCAATCAAATTTATATCCAGACCTTTCACACCCACGACTCATCTGCTGTCTACTGGCTGTGTGATCTCTGCTGTGTGCCAGTGGATTCCTCAAAGTGGTCATCACAGTCATAAGTCTTATTCCTGCTGATCAGGGGAGCAAACAGAGCTCATTTTCTTCCTTGACTTAGAGTAATACTGAGCCTCAGACACATCAAGAACAGCCCTTTGTTCTACAATGTCATACTATGCAGAGCAGAAGTTTCTCTTGGCAAGTGCCTGGACTCCATTGCATAAGGGTTTGTCTTGCAGAGCTAAATTCTCTGGCAACATTTGTATGGAGTGAGAACTGCAAACCAAGTGGCCAAAGTCAGAAAGTGTTGGAAAGTACATGTTTGTTTTCTGCAAAGAACCCAGTGTGGGAAGTCCATGACCCACCCAAGTCATAATAATCGAATGGATTAATAAATCAACTCAGGTTCTTCCACTACTCAAAGTAATCCCAAATGAGTAATACAGTTAATAAAATAAGCAAAACTTTATTTTTCACAGTGTTTTTATGTACTGAATGTCATAAAGAAAGTCAAAGCACAGTTAAGCACACAAGTCATTTTAACACTGCATCAAAACATTATTTCCCAAAGGAATTTAGTGTGACTGATACTGAATAATAGACTCAGCAGCAAACCCTCTTTTGATCAATAAAATATCAAGACCGCACATGACACGGCCACTAAACAACTCTTTGTTCAAGATTAAAATGTGATGTCAATTCTCCTCAGAGAGGCAGGTCATTAACTTTACAAGGCCCCTGGGGCAGCAGAGGTATTTCTGGATTGAACAGAAGGAAAAGAGCTTGACAAAACAGGCCTGCCCCTATCTCCTCACACTGGGTCCCATGGCATTATAATGACCTCATACAGGAAGTCTATGATTCCCTTGTTTCTTCCTGTCTGCTCTCCACAACAATGGTCTGTTTATCGAAATGTACAGTTGGGCCTTAGTCTAGCGGCAAAGAGTAGACGGCTAATGCATGCAGTTCAGATTGTAACACTGCTTCTGATTATTTCTGAAAAATCTGTGGCCACCCAGAAAAACACCACTGCAGTCAACACCTAACAAATTTTAACACGATCGCCATGATTTTGGTGATTTTAAGAAGAACTTTCTCTTTTTCTCTTTTTTTAAAATTTTTTTTATTTCTACAAGCTTCAAAGGCACCGAACATTTTTACTCAACTCCACATTTTTAGTATCTCTAGTAATGCAACTTGGACCTGAAAAGACTGTGGGAGTGGAAGTTTGTCTTCTTTCTCTATCACGAAAATGAGATGGTGAAAGGCGAGATGTTTTGCAGAGCAGCCTCGGAGACAGATGGCTCTCAGTGAAGCTGTGCTTCTCCATGTGGTGACCTGCTTTGCTCTCCTAGCTTGAAAACTTAGGGGCCTTTAAAAGTCTCTCCTTGGAAGGCTCATTTCCACTTCCACAGCAAGGCAAAACTGTAATAACACATTTTCATTAGCAATAGTAGTTTTTTTTCCTTGTCCTATTCGAGGGTCCAAGGACAGAGGGTGTTGTAATGTTGTACAGACTGCTAAGCTCCTTGAGGCAAACTTGTGATTTGTGATTTTGAGCTATATAAATAAAATCTGACTTGACTTGACAACCCAAAACCCTGAAAAACAAGCAGATCCCCAGGTACTGAAACCTCACAGCTATTTAAAGTAAAGTTAAAATACAAAAGGCCGTTTTCTCTAAAACCTACGTAAAAGGCAAGCTCCAAGCTAAGAGCAAAGGGGCTGCTAAGCTTGTTAACATTAACGACGTGCTACAGAGCTGTTTTCAACACATACATACATCATATGTTTCCTTCAGCTGACACATCTGAAATTAATTTTTTGTTACTGGAAGTAAACGGCCTATCGCTTGGACAGTTTCTCGACAGAGGTCTGATGACAAAGCCAACTGCTGGACAAAATGTCCCTCCGTCGAACTCGCTGAAAAATGTCCTTGTATGCCGGGGTGAACGCAGTGATGAGATAACACAGCCAGTTGTGCTGCTTGGCTGAGTCTCTCTGGGCCATAGGCGTGAAGAGATGGAGCCAAACAATGATCTCATCCCTAAATAATTGCTTCACTTGTGGCGGTTTCCCCTCCCTCTCTTCCCTCAACTGAACACAGCTCATACAGTTCTCGGGACAAAATAAGAACCAGTACATATTTTGTTCTCCTCTGAGAGTCATGTGACAGGCAGCTTCCATTCGGATTTTCATCTCAGCAGCATAACTTGTTGTTTTTGAGATAAACTTATTCGGGCTTCTTCGCATTTAGAATTTTTGCATCTGAGGAAATGAGAAATTCTGTTAAGTCTAATTTAAAGGGGATTTAAAACATCTTCAACTGCAAAATATGCATATTCTGGAAACGTGAAGTAGAGAAAGAATACATTCCTCAAAGTTTCCAACTATATGAGGGGAGGCAGAAGCACAACAGGGAAAGTCCAGTAGTGTTTCATGAACAGGTATTCAAACTTACGCAGCATGTGACAACGTGTCGGTTTAGATTGAGTATGCATGTCACATTTTACCTGCAGTACTTCCTTGTTGAAGATCGAGTTGCGCTGAGTGAAGCTGTCAGATTGGGATATAACAGCTGCCGATGCTTCATTCTGTGTGTGTGGGTGACTTTCTTTCCTCTGAGGCTCTTTCTTCTGTGATTCAGGCACTGAAATCTGTGCGAGCACACAACACAGATTACAAAGTGTTGAAAACGTGATGGCACTTTGACAGTAACATTAGCCTTTTCATCTAGATAAAACCTGAACACCAGATGATGCTCACCTCTCATAAAACCTATAAGAAGGAGGTGCAGCTCTCCAACTATAATCACTGCACAATAAGGGGATGTTTAAGTGCCCATTTATGTTAATTACACCTTTTTTTTTCCTATCCAGAGACATTACCAACATGTGTCAGACGGGCCCCAAGGTCCCTCTTAACAAAAACCTACTGTCAGCACTATGGGAGATGAAATGAACACAACTGGCACAACTTCACTAATGGACAAGCATTCCTGCTACTCTCCAATCAGGAAACATCTGGGCACATGAAGGAAGCAGGAACAGACAGATTCTTGGATGTCTGACGTTTTTTACGGTCAGCCTCACATGTAAACATATCACCTTTAAAGGACTTTGGCAGATCATGTTCACCTTTCCATCCCTAAACAGGAAAAGCTGCCACCACCTTCTCTTGTGTATTTATTAGCATTTTTTTTTTTGCAACTTGCACAAATAATACATGAGTGGAGGAAAAGCAAGGTATTGTTGTGGATACAGAATAAGAGATGATGTGAATGATTACTGTAAGTTTTTTTGTCCTAAAAGGGGAAATGAGGCCATTGCTGTGTCAGAGTGTTATTATAACCAGCCTCCATAAGGACCTGACTTCAGCAGGCTCTCTCTTTTGTTAACATCTTCCCTGACCTCATGTTTTCCAGTGAGCACGGGGTCTGCTGTAACACAGCACTTCATCCTCAACACACACTGATGACTTCAACAAGGAACAGGCCAAATCCAACAGCCCGCTGACTTTAAACAATATCCTACAATATGCTTATACTGTTTTACTTCTGTACTCTGTTTCTTTATTAAATTACAGCCAAACAAGAGGAAACAACAGGCCATTTGTGAAGCGTTCAAAGACACGTCGCTCCCACAACTGGTTTTCCACCTCCGTGTAACTTTGCTCCAAATGTATAATATAAGAAACGGAGTTTGGCGAATACACCACATGACTTCACTTCCTAAACCCCAAGAGATTCATCAGCTCCACAGCTGGCTATTCAGACCCCACTGCTTCACAACAAAACAACTGTTATTCCACAGTCTGAAATAAAGTCGGGAAAAATGGCATCACTGTCAACAACAAAATACCCAGAATCAGAGCAGTATTTTAGGATGAATATGATACTCATACAGTCGTTTTTTTCTTTTCTTTTTAAACAAACGAAAATCAATCAAAGTCACAGTCAAAATCTTGCTATTTGTCATTTTTAATTTAGCAGTTAGCTTAGCTGCATCTTACCTGTTGGACAGATTTGTCTCCGCTCAGCTTCACCCCGGCTTGTCCGTGTGTGGGCTGAAATGCCTCACTGCCGTCTTTTCTGAGTAAAACCTAAAACGCACAGATAAAAAAAAAATATGGAAATATATAGGAAATGCTGAAAATAAGCCGTACATGAGCAGGACGAGCTGGACAGGACGCCGAAAAGCGAGGCAGGCAAGAAACAAACAAACAAACGGCAAACTGCTATTAGCCCTTTGTAGAGGGTTTGGATGTGCACGTGCCCCTGAAAAATACCAACAACAATAAAACAAATATCTCGATCAATTTCGGATAAAAACTACTAAGGTTTTATATTCCGGGATAAATGTGTCAAACAATATGTTATAAAGATATTGTATTAAAAACAGTATCTTAAAAAGATATCTATAAACTACAAAAAATGTGGCCGTCTGGATTCTTCAGCTTTGTAATTGTAAGTTGAAAATTTTCTTTGCTTGCATACACATTATCAGCATTTTTGTTAAAACAGTTAAAAGTAAATGATTTATTTATGTATTTGAAAAGCTCAATTTTGTCTCTATTTATTTGTATTCCAATATGTGGCTTTAATTATGCTGCAATATTAAAACAAGTGACATTTATTATTTTCTCTGTGTTTGTATATTTGCTTTAATAAGTGAGTACTGTACCTTAAATTGAGAGTTGGGCTTATTCTCACAGCTCACTCCCACAATCCTGGGCAGATGAGGATCTGATGTGCTTGTGACGTTGTTGTTGTTATTGTTGTTTTCAGATGCGGACCCTGTGATGGAAAGCTGTACTGGTCCCACTGACAGCTTGTTCTCTGCTCTCTCTTTCCCAGAGATTGTGATCTTCTTGATGGATCTGGAGACAGCAGAGGGGGAGGCAACGTTCTGGTTCAGGTGGTCCTCTGCTGCCATGTGCTCTTGGTTGTGCTTCACGGGGGCTACCTGCTTGACGATAGGTGAGACGAGACAGGGGCCATGTGCACAGACCTGGGATCGACTGAGGTAGAGCGAGTTCAGGTTGTGCTGTAACGTGCAGTTATCCAGACTCGGGCTCTCCAGATAACCCTGTGTAAAATCCTGGCATTTTGGCACAGCGGGGACTGACAGTCTCGTCCCAATAGTGAAGGGCTGCACCTTCCTCACAATACTTTCAGACATGACCAGTGTCCTGATAAGAAAACAAAATAAACTGAAATCCAAATGAGCATTTAAAAAAGTTTGTCACATCCCTTTTTTACTCTCGCCTCACTCAACAGTTGTCCAGTCTCTGTCCAGCAGGCAAGTAGAGGGTTGAACAGAAAGTGAAGGGAGAGCTCAGTTCTCCACCTTCTTGGGCATGTTGAGAATGCACAGCACACAGCCCAGGATGGCTTCCTTGGACTCCTGGGATCGAATGCGGTCCCAGACGTGGCGCAGTGCCGTGCCAAGGTGGGCAGCGCCTGTAGAGAGGATTCTCCTGAGGAACTGTGCCACTGAGCCTGCCAGTCTGCTACTGAGGAGCCTGATAACCAGGGACCGCAGCAAGATGAAAACTGCTGGCATGCTGCCTGACAGTGCTGTGCAAAAAAAAAAAAAAAAAAGAGAGAAAAAAGAAAGCTCAAAAAGGAGGCGGAAAGAGGGGGGTTGGTTAAGAGAGGGATGAAGTCACCACCTCTCCGCTCTCTTGCTCACTCTCTCTCTCTCTCCCTTTCTCTCTGTCAGGAGCAACAGAGCAGAGAGGGGGCTGTAAAGCCTGGCTGTCAAAACTTCCCCTCTGAACCCGAACAGAAAATCTGCTCAGATAAGAAGCAAAGAGTAATAGAGTCAGAGTGCGAGACCTCTGCTAGACCTCTTCAATCACAGTTTATCCTCTATGAGGTAATATCCTCGGCTGAAACACACTCACACACACTCTACCTTACCTCCACCTCGTGGAAGTGCAGAGGAACAGATTCAGACCTGAGGTGCTGTGCTCTGTTCCAGTGTAAAAACTGCAGGACCAAAAAAAGTCTTTCAGAGGCAGATAAAAAAATTAAAAAATAAAAAAAAAATCCAGGGTAGTCTGCTGAAATCTGAGGAGAGAGTGAGCTTCAGAGGCTCGTGTTAACGCTGCCTGTCCAGGAGTGAGAGTGCTTTCCTCAGCTCTGAGCCTCCTCTTTCCTCATCAGTGAGGAGCAGTTGTCACACAGATTACAGCTGAATGGAGCAGAACATCCCTGTCTCTCTGCTCCTTAAACCTCAGCGCTGCTGTTATGACAAGTGTGGGGGGCAAATAGCAGTCAAGCAGATGATGACCCCTACCACTCCTTTCTGGTGGCTAGGGTTCAACGGAGCACATGTTGGCCTGACTGATTGGAATGGCAGGGGTGGTGTGCATATGTGAGGGTGGAGTGGAGATTACTGAGGGGGGGTTGGGAGGGTAGACAGCAGAGAAAATATTTGCAGGGAGCAGAAGGGAGAATCTGCTTCCACTGGTGAAAGCTTTTCCCCAAAAAAGGAACTCTCACTCTTCACTTTGGTGCCCTCTGACGTGACCCCAGCACCTGGTCCAATGGCTCTCAGGAGCAGATCAGCCACTTACAGAAAAACCCAGCGAGTATAATGAAGCTGAAGCTATTACATAGCTCCTTTTACAACACGGTGCTTTTAAAATTAGTGTTCACAAAATATCAACCCATGCAGTAAAATTAAAAACATTAAAGAAATAGAAAGTAACACATTCATTCATGTACCCTTATGTCTCCAGTGTGACTGTTTTGTTTTTTGGGACAACCCAGCGGGGCTCCATATGGCAGAGGTAGGCCCAGTGTCGACATAGTTAATGATGCTTTTAAAAGAGCTCTGGTTTCATGATGAAGTCATCTAAGGAAGAGTTTTAATGTGTTGCAGCTTGAAATCAGAGATAAATTCTGCCCAGGCTGGGTGGTGTTCACGGAAGTGTAGATGGGTGGAGTTCGAGGGGTTTGGCTAACTTTAAAATGCCATTTCCTCATATTGCTGGGTGAGTGGCTCTAAAAATGTGTGATTTATGTGTGCTGTGAGTACACTGTGTGACTGTGACACCACTTTAAGCTTAAATGTTGGTTGTTCTCAGCTGGAAAGTTTGGAAATGTGGGAGATTGTATTCAATTTGGGATCACTTTTTGTATGGAAAGAAATATATAGAAACATCTTTTTGCAAGTCATGCTGTGTAAAGGTAGCTTAGTCTATGGTACAATCTGAAGCAAGACAAAAAAAAAATCCATATTTACCATATTGACATCCATATTTATCCCTTTATATTAATGTTGACTTCTACACACAGAATATTTTTATCTCCTGACACTCCTGGTGCAAAAATGTTTAAGTACAATTTATGAAAACGTATTCTTTATTTTTTTTCAGTCGGTTAGATTTGTTTGTGAATGCCCTGTTTTAGCCTGTAAACATTTATAAAGGATGGAAACGTGTTTGCTCACAGAGCCACTGTCAGATTAGATTTGAACCAGGTGTCCCACCTCTGCCAACCGAGTCAGATTAGGCTACTGTAACACCTTCCTTATGTTGTTTACCCTGGAAGTCCTCCCTCACTCCTCACAGCTCTCATTCACATCTTGTGTGTAATGTTTCGCTGTGCTGCCCACATCCGTTGCAAATAATTTAAACCTCAGCTTTGATCTGAAATCTCTTTATATGTGCCATATTCCTTTATTTGCATTTTTGAGGATGGATGTTAAAGACAAACTTGGTCTGGCCTGATGGCTGATATCACTGCCTCCCACGATGATAATAAAAACCTGATGCTTTCTCACCACAGGCCCTGGTTGGTGATCGTCCCCTCTTAGATATCTTCCATTTTATTAGAGTCAGTAAATACGACTTGGAAGACTTGTTCAAGGGGTGATGTCACAGAGGCTGCCCGCATGAAAGGAGAGTGATAGCTGCGGCGGAGGAGAGAATATGCATGGGAGCTTGAGGGGGTCTGTACTTTTCCACTTGGTGTTTGTCATCACAAAGGCATGATTGGCCTGCTGGTCAAGTTTCTTTACAGATAAGATTAAGTTTGTGCTCTGGATTACGATCAGAAAAGAAAACAGTTGGAAGTTTTAAAAATGAAAGAAAAAAATGAAATGAAAAGATCAGAAAAATGAAAATACTGACTTCACACGTGTTATGTCAGGCGTGCTCGGTCTGAGCCTTTTAGTGCCCAGAGAGGTCTAACCCCAACACTTCTGGACTCTTCTCCTGCTTAGCATTACACAGAAAACATCACTGACCAACTCAATTTAACTAAAACCTTCATCTTAAGTCATTACAATCAAGTCTGTATAATCTACAGTGCAAACTGTTTTGGTTAATGTTGGATACCAGTCCACCACTGAAATGAAATAATTCCCTCAGTGGCCCAATACACTATTTTTAATTTTTTATTTTCATGCAGGACAGACAAGGCATGAACAGATTATCTCAAAACAGAAAGTCTTTGGCACAATTTTAAAGTAAGACAAACATGTTTATACTATTCAGCTACTTTTTACTTTCTTTAAAAGAGCAAAAAACTATAGAGAAGGTTGTTTTCATTAATGACATTAAACATCCAATATAAAAGGCAGCAGGGCAAAGAGTCAATGTAATTCTGAAGTCATAAATTTGTACTAATGCTTATCTGTTGATCTATATGGCTTTAAATTCCTTTGTTCTTAGCTCACAAGTCTGAACCCACATCTTGTCAATGACCTAGCCTCTCTCAGATGGGTCGCCTTTGGGCTTTTGTACCTCAGCCACTGAAGCTAATACTCAGCATTAGCAATGAAATGGTTTGTGCTTGAACAGAACATGACAGCTGCAGTTCATGGACAATGGAAAATATAAACACATTACAAAAGCCACATTTACAGCATTTACTTCATAATGTCCACATGGGTTTTTCCCCCATCCCAAATCTCTTCGGCCTGAGCACAGAGTGGGTTGCAACATAGTTTATGACATGGGTTCAATCAAATACTCTTAAAAACATAAACGCTCCATCCTTGAAACCTGTCAGCTAAAGTAAAAAATCCTTTAATCATCGATTTAATAATTGTGACACCCAGTTTTGTCACTCACCTGAGGCTATATTTGACCTAATGAGACTGCATGCTTGCCAGCTGACGTTCACACACACACACACACACACACACACACACACACACACACACACACACACGTGTGGTGCTTGATCGTGGGCGTCATGTTTCACATCTTTTTTCTGAACATGTCAACTCTTATCACAACCGTGAAGAGCCAAAGCAAGCTCGAGTGTTGGATGACATCACCTGCAATAAAATGCCATCTTAGTCAGTCAGTGCTCATTGTTTGGAGAGAGACAGTGCCAAGGTTTTCACACAGGCGAGGGGGGCAAGCAGAGACAGTGAAGCTCAACGTCTGCCATGACGCATATATTTCTGGTTATTAAACTGCGGCAGCATTGTTCCAAAAAACAATGGCCCTATGTAAAATATATGCCCCCTTATTCAATATCATGGAATGTTGCAGGTCACATTTATGGGTGGTTATCACGCAGAGTAGCTGCTTTAACTGACATCAATAATACCATGGTCTCTGGCCTCCTCCTGCAACATTCCTCCATGCAAACATGCAACCCATAATATTTGTTCTTTTCAGCCTCCAACTTTGGCAGCAAGATGGTATCGTGAGTAGAAACAGTGTCAGAAGCCTGTGTTGGTAAGCATGTCAAAATAAAAAGGCAGGAGTCAGACCTGGCTTTAAGACAACAGGGCCTTTGTTTTGACTCAGACCTCCTAAATGGATTTCTTGTCCTACCGTAACAATTGACCCTGACGTTAGAAAAATACATCAGGCAGAGCAGTTGGGAAACAGAAACATGATAAAAGCTTCAAGATCAAAAGAGCCTTTCACTAGCTCTTCATTGACTCCAACAAGTCAATGAAGTGGTCAGGAAGGAAATTTGTGGAATGTATTCAAATGTATTCAGTTCGCAATTAGTTTGTGTTTCTACTTCTGAACCAGAGGCCAGTTGATGACAAATTGGCATCCTTTGTACAAAAAAAATAATTTTCCCATCAGGCTCACCTGAACTTTGGATTTGCTGCTAACTTTCTGAACTAAGATGGTTAACGGGATTAAACATTATACCTGTTAAACATCAGCATATTAGTGTTTGAAGTCTAATAAAATAACACTCTGTATAAAGCATTTCACCTTCTCCATGCTGCTGCCGTTCGAGAAACACAGCAAGCAGGGACACACTGTGTCATACAGGCCGTTATTGTGCTTTTCCCTGAGTGCAATTTGAAGCCACCCTCAGGTGGCAGTTAGGCTGAATGACGGGATGAGGTCACTCCATCATGTGACATCATAGCTTCACATGGCGACCGTGCTCCGGCAGCAGGAAGCAATTTTCCCAAATCAAAGGTTGAATAACAGAAAAAGTCTGTACCTTATTTTTGCCCTCTCCTAAAGTATCAATCACCCTGAGAGGGACACTTAACATTTGACCTCTGATGTCATTCCGGCAACAGGTTGGGTGCCTTCAAGCCTTTATTTGGAGGCTCTGTTGACCTGGCGGTGTGATTTATTAATCACATACAGGAACTTTAATCATATACTGCAGCCTGCCTGGGGTTTATTGCTTGCCTGTGTGTGTGTTTGACATCTGAATTGGCCAGAAGAAGTGGAGAAGCTTGTTAAACATTCTGAATGCAGAAACAAAGAATCGAGAGAGTGGTGAAACCTACATATTTACACTGAAACATTTACACGTCTAAACATTTGATGGATCTGCTCTGTAATCATGATGTACTTCAAAACTTCGCAAGAGAAACAGCAGAAGAAAAAGCAAACTGTTTCATCTGAGTGCTTCAGGCAAATGGAAAAATGTGGGCAAGCCAAAGTACATCTTGAGTCATTTTTGAACACCACTATTGCGTTGCAGATTAGTTTAATGTTTTGGTTGAGGTAATTCTTCTCTGTCATTTTCTAATTGGAGGTAAATAAGAAAATACCGATAAATACACAGACAACTTGTAAAAACTTCCACAGATGTTCTTTACCCTTCTTGAAAAGCAGAGGGGTCAACACTCATTTTATCTCACCATGAAGACGTCATTACACTTCACCTCAAAGAGTCTGGATTTAATACAAACGAATGTAATTCCCCCCCCCCCCTACTTTGACATACAAGGTGGCCTTGAGGGCTTTACATAACAAGCTGGACCTAACTGAAAGTTCTGCGTTATTGTTTGCCTCACTCATGTCACCTCCTGTTAGTGGAATGGATGAGCTCATTGCTGACACCAGTCTGAGCTATGCGTGGCTTGTTGATGCTAAAATTCAGCTGACAAACACAACACGACACCAGTGGTCTACCTTTACAAAATAAAACTCAGTGACAAAACAGTATTTGTCTCCTGTGAAGAATGAGCATTGTCCAGATGTAAAAAGGCAAAAAGGAGTTTAAGCAGACATGTTAATAGTTCAGTCACTATTTGTGAGCATTAACACATATGGTACCATTAAAAGACAAACCTTGGAGGCTGAATTTGTGGTCGCATTAAGTACTAGTGGACATTTTACTTTCAAATAACCTTTACTTCACTCCAGAACTACCAGTGCCAAAACAGAAATTCTTCATATTGCTGGGTATTGGTATTCACAAAGCCCTATTCACTAGTAGAATAACACAGACTGCTGTCTCTTTTGGCACACACTGTTGCACACATGTCAGGGTTGAGAAAAGCATTTGAATTATATTTTGAGGCCAAACTGCTGCTTCAAAGAGATTAAATGTGACTAAACAATGCTTCTCACATTCCAGGCTAAAGATATATGGATGACAAGAAAGAACACACAAACTTTACTTTATTCGAGCATCACATGAGGATGATAGGAGCAGGTGCAAGTGCCTTCACACAGGGCGTGGGATACCAATTGGGTTTAAAACAGGTGCTGTGCAGTCTTTGAAGCAACTGTCCCAAATCTGTGGGGGAAGGAGGGATGAGGTGGGGCAAAAATAGAAAGTGAGCCACATAATTAAAGTGGCTCACATGAAAATACTCCTAGCCGCCAGTTGTCTCCTCTACTGCAGTTGATCTGACAGACCTTGTGGAATGGTAATTATTTTATAGCAACGTACATGATAATAATAAGTATCAGAATTACTATTATGCAAACCAAAAAAAGCTAAACTTTGCCAAAAACACAATATCACATAAATCAAATATAAATCAAATAGAATAAAATAGTTGTAGGAGAATGAAGTGTAACAACGCAGATGGCAAACGTGCAGGAAAACAAAGTGAGATTACAGAGGCTCAAGTGTGCTTTCACATCTGCCCTATATTGTGCGCTTGAATTGAAATCAGAAGCGTTTTCTTCCGTTCATTTAGGGTTTTTTTAGGGTGGACATAGAGCCACAAAGAAACAACAAACAAACAAACAAAATCAGCACATACCCTAAACAACTGCACCATAGCTTGTCTGATGGAAGTCAAGAACACAGAACTGCAGTTTTAATGAGGGTTAACAAACACTTGAAGTTGATTTGGCGACTTCACCAACCCAAACTGACCTTAATGTCATTCTCATTAAACACAGCATTGCATTGTATCACAAATGTAATGCATTTTTTAAAAATGGATTTTTTAAGTAGAATTCTTTGTTCCTATTTTCTAAACCTTTACTTGACTTTCAGGTCAGAGGTCAGCTACAGGATAACCTCGAAAGATCAAACCTGCTCTCACCAGTCCTAACAGCCGCATGAGCATTTTTGCTTGTTTTTATGACCAGAGTGGAAATGATAAGACTCCATTAAATCACTCATCTGTTCAGATTTTAAGCTTTGTTCGATACCCGGCCTCCCTGCTCAGCCACATGACTTTGCTTATAAACTACGGCTTGTTGGTTAATTGGTAATTGGAAGCATAGCCTAACCAATAAAAAGCTGCTACAAAGTACTAATTTCACTCCTATTTTAGAGCAATTCAAATGAACCATGAGCGAGAAAATGACCTCAGGCGCATACCAATCGTCTTCTTTAGTAACTCACAGAGAGGAGCTCTGTTCATTTAATAACCCCCAAATTAAAGGAAAATGTATGATTTAATCATCTGGCCACAGAGTTAGATCATGCTCTATGACATCATTCTGGACTGCTTAATGCTGTTGACCTAATCCAGCTATAGCGGAAGTCAGATCAGTACGTAAAACATCAGTGGAATATCTCTGCACACTGTAGTAAAACACCAACCTTAGCTGGTAGATGTATGTGTCTGTGGCAGGATTTGATGTTACGACAGTTTAGACTTAAGAAAAGCAGAGTTTTGCCATTTTTGAGGTACTGGTCACAACACCACGAATGTGCTCCACTGCAAGAACCTTACTTGTTTTGGGCAATGGAAATACATAGTGGAAACTATGGAGAAACCTCAACAGGTCCATTAGAGGGTAAAGCATGAAATCAACATGTTCAGGCAATTTCAATATAGTAATTTAATATAATAGAGAAGCAGGCGGAAACAGTGCTCCAAATTATACTAAACTACTATAGTGCTTGTTTTTCATGTCAGCATCAACAAACAGTTCTTTCCTTGCATTTATTGGTTTATTTTGCGTGGAGTTGGTTTTACTGTTCATAATAACAGCACACTTAGGACTTTTATGTGCCATGGTAAAGAAAAAGGTTAACCAGATAGGCCATTTCTAAGCAGAGGCTGTATTTTTCTCTGCCACAAAGCATTGCAAAGCTCTTCCATCACTGGGCCTGCCCAAGAATACCGAACAACAGTTGGTTTTAGCAGTTGTTGTTGACTTGCAGAGCTATGTTGCAGTTGGGCAACTCATGTTCTCTGTGTCAAGGCATAACAACAGACAGACACCACATGTGTTGGCTATAAAGTTTGTAAAACACACCGCTAAGCAAATGTGTCAAAGAGTGGCTCAGCAGGGCAGATGGATGACGCAATCTGTGCAAATGCTGACAGGTGGGATGGCAGGCTTGACTTTTTAGGCAGAACAAACTGGGTGTAGCTGCAGCAGATTACAAAGACTTTCGCTGGGCTGGGCTCTCTGTTCCTGTGAGATGAGAAACTCACTTTTTGCAACTACTACTCACGCATATCCCCTCTGTAAATAGAGGTCAGACAAAAGAAAAACCTCTCATGAAATAAGAAAATAATGTGTCGTTTTTGGGAATAAACAAGCCACCTCTACTCCTTTTCTTTTTGTTGGTGAATAGACTGGCACAACTTCTAATAGGGGAAGGTGCATGCATGCCTTAGTGTAATGTTGGTGTATCATATCCCATATCATTATGCAATGTGACATTTCAATGTACAAAAACAAAACAATTACCCAAAATAACATCCTGTGTCCCAGACATGTGATCATTCAAATAAACTTATCCAAGCCATTTGCAGAGACTCCTGAGTCCACTTCCAGACAATAACATCATCTAACAACAACTGTGTAATGTCAATAGAGTGCGAGAAAGGACTGCTGAGTTGACAGCTTTTGGTATCTCCCCTGACAGAATTAATTTCAGATTTTTAATGTGCAACTAACAAGTTTAGATAAAAAACAAACAAACAAACAAACAGGACTTCTGAAAACAGGATTTTTATTGAACTGGCATTACCTAGAAATTGATTCTACAAAAGCAAAGAACTACAGAGATTTTTAAGATAATTTAAGAATCTTCTCTACCTACAATGTATTGTAACCGATTTTTTAGTGGATGTCTGTCTATGGTCTGTGATTACCTATCAGAGCTCCAAGGGGACAGCCATGGGCAGCTGTCGTTTGAGCAGTCCCGGCCACAATCTCACCATTGTGCGTGATGAGCAGCTGGCATGGGGTTGGAATGCCAACACATAATGAATCAATCAAAGCTCCTCCTAAGTGGACCAGACCTGGGCTGTGATATGGGCAGATCCATGGCAGCTGTAACACGGCTCCTCGCTGCCATAATCCTTCTACAAGGCTCTGCTTTCACTCCAGCCTGACCATTTGGAACCAAGCTGATCACACAAAAATCACCCCTTTGTAATCCAATGCTTTTAAAAATTAGGTAGCAAAATCAAGTTGCAGAAGGTGTCATATTTACAGTCTAGACACGTGAAACGGGCTGTTTAATGGGATCTACTAAAACTAACTGTATGGGATAGGTTTCACATACTACAAAATGACAAGTTTCATCAGAGCTATTCTCATTTATCCTTGGCCCTATCACCTGGACCTCAGTTACAGTAGGATCAGGTCAGTCAAGCCCATATGAACCCTGGATGAAGGCTATTTTGTTCTCCAGTTCAGGCAGGCTGCCTAATAGCACATTCTGATTTATTGGCAGAATTCTTTTGCTTGCAAGATTTTGCTTGCAAGATGAAGGACTTTTCTTTGTATCAAAGACATATTCATAGCTAATAACTTCCCAATTCGACCATAATTTTATATTGGAATAAGCTGAGGTTGTTAGGCTTATTTAGTGGTTAAATACACTGGCCTTGCACCAGTGTGGGGCAGTATGTTTCTACCATGCTGCGGTGTTTAAAAAAAAAAAAAAAAAAACACAGTAAAACAGTAAAATCTCCATGGATGCTGCTTGATAACTGACCATGCTCTTTCAAGCCTCTTGAATTGCTGATGTGCAAGCAACTGACACAAACTATTGAGCGCATTGCCCAAATTTACCTCAACCACACCACCTGGATGTTCTGGTCACTTTGTCTAGCCAGTTACCCTACTGGTGGGGATCATATTCTCAGAAACATTTTGGTCAGGAGTCTATGTATTTGGTTCTGCAATCCAAAACCAAAACATGTGTAACAGCGCCATCTTCTGCTGCACTAATGTTATTGTGTGCGACTGAAATAGTTGCCCTGGTTGCTAGGTTGCTACAGCTGTAAACAATAGGGGTGGGTGGTTTCATCAGCTTGCACCATCATCTTTCCTCACCAGCTTAGCCTGTTAAAACACCAGCTCCCAACCTTTTTGACTTGTGACCCTTTATTGCGAATATTAACTGTGGCTGTTAACTCACTTCCTTAATGTGGATGTGAGTTATAAGCAGTGTAACTAAAGATTTATTTTTTCTTCTCTAATTGTGTAATTTAAGGGATTTTTTTTTTCCAGGTGTGGCTATGTGAAAATACCTACAATTGCACAAGAAAAAAAAAACAACAAAAAAACAAAAAACAGAGAAATCATGAATCAACACAATACCAGGACAGTGAAACTTGAAGCTCTCAGTCATTGTTCATTTTATTATTAATACCTGTGCTTCCTCTTTGATGATATGTCTGTGAAAAGGACCCATTTGTCAGGGCGTTTGTACCACTAAAGTACAATAATAATTAAAATGGGTCAGGCTTTATAAGCTAATGATTTGGTCCTGTCTTATAAAGAGCCCTTATGTCAGAATCTGGTTATAAGACTTGAGTTTTTTTTATCTTATATTGCACTTAGATGGTGCATATCAAAGAAGCACAAACTCACCGACACATGACAAACCTGGATTCAGTCTGTACTTTTTCATCACTGGCTTGTGTCTGAATTTCTGGGCTTACCATGAGTCTGTGATCACGACTGATTGCAATGTACTTAACAGAAACTTGGATGCAATGGGTAAGCCTAAACATTATAATACACAGAGGGTGGGAGGTGGGAGTCACAAGCCAAAAAAAATGCTTTGGGGCCTCCAAACAGGTTGATCCAGCTGTGCTGCTTGAAAACGCTTAACGCTCTCTGGGGAATGCAAAGAATCCCTTGATGAAAAATGTGTAAACAAGAAGCAGTATTAACAAAAATTCAAAAGTCCACACTGCGTGTGTAGGTCAGAGTGAAACTGAAGAAGGGTTTTCTCCAGGATTAAAGCAGCCAACAGGGGTTGCTAGTGGACGCTTCTCCGCCCAACACGTCACGAGGGAGTCGGTGTACAGCGCTAGTGCCGATATGCGGGAGTGTTATTTAAATGTATCGAGTATTTCGAGTATTTCGAGTTTTCGAGCATTGAGTGTTGCACAACTTTCAGGCCACACTAACATTATGTGATGGTATCTTGTGAAAAGGAAACAATGTGCTTCATTATCCTTGCAAAATATCAAGCTCGTTTTCATAAAGCTGATAAGTTGGGGAAATTGGAATAGGCTTGTTTTTACTTAAATACATAATACCGTGTTGATGCTACTTGTGTGTCTTTACGGTAAATAAATATTACATGCATATGTTTTATTATGACTAGCTGAAATAAGAAATGACCTGGAATTGATAGACGTATTTGGGAATTAGGAATTAGCCATTATATCCTCAGGTTAACAAGCTAATAAGTACTGCCTACTGTAGGGCTGTGTCACATAAACGCCCCGAAGCACCCGGTCCTTGTTTGGCATAAAGGGTGGAGTTGGGCATAAAAGGTAAGTGTTGAAGGCAGCAAGTGCAACCAGAGTCGGTAACAGCAGCAGCTTACAGGTTCGTGGTACTGAACATCTCAATTCGGTTCCTGACGAACTCGAAGAAATACGAGTAGAAAAGAATAGTTCGTTTGTTTTGGGTCAGCACTGGATAGCACTGCCTGTCTAAACCCTAGTTAACCCACAACCGACTCGACCTGAAGGTAACGAAATCACATTCCTCTGTTGATATTATTGTCTGTTAGCTAACCGGACTTTAAGGTAAAACGCCATTGTTGCAACTCTTGCCGGTCGTTTTTTTAATTCAGTCCAGGTTAGCTAGCGAACAGCTAAATCAGGTTGCTCCTGTGAATTAGCTTTAGCCTACCTAGCTAGCAGCGGCTTCTGTTCCCGGGCAGTTGGCTATCAAACAGCTGGATGCTGGAGCACTAGCATCGATAAACGGTTGTTGTTAAACTTGGTGTGAGATAAGCGACCCCGGGGGTTTTGTCGCCGTCCCTTATGGGTGTGTGCTGTCCCTGTCTGATAGCTAACGTCGACTAGCTCGTGAACGAGGCGTTAACTTCACTGTAGGAGCCGTGTTGCAGCTCAATGTCACCGGGTCTCCATTAGCCTTATCAATCAACTACAACATGCGTGGCCAACGTGTGTGGTAGTATGTATCGACTTTCTTGTCCGTTAACCGGGTGCCATTATGTACAAAGCCGCGGTGGTTTTATGAAGTTGTCCTGGCTGGTTATCTGATATCAACAATATCCTGTTCAGTGGGTCAGGAGGGTGTAGAATCAGCTTTCCACGCAGCTCAGCTCTCACAAAGATGCCCCTCTCCTCAAAATTAGTGTGAGGAC
Source organism: Toxotes lorentzi (assembly GCA_037833715.1). Lineage (NCBI taxonomy): Eukaryota > Metazoa > Chordata > Actinopteri > Toxotidae > Toxotes > Toxotes lorentzi. The sequence continues at coordinate 16,647,402 of JBBMJY010000003.1, forward strand.
GACACCGGGTGAGAATTGCGACAGTCGCTGTTTAGTTTTATTCAGGGGAAACAACTGGAAACCGATTTACCGCAGCAAACATAAGGCGACTCATCACGTTGTATCTGTGTTTGTAATTTGAGGAGTCAGTTTACTCCAAGCGTGGTCTTGAGTTTACGTGGCAGCTTTCATAGTACGCTCATAAACAATGACAAAGTGGTCGACAAAACAATTACTCTTAATAGTTTGGACTCACATTTGCATGTTGCCTGGATCTGGCCTGTGTTGCTTTTCAGAAATATGTGGGCTTGAAATAGAAAGGTCTATGTTAAATGGTCTTCTGGGGGTTTATTTTTAAGAGCAAACAAAGGTTGGAGGTCAGTGAGGAAGTGAGTCATTGGGACTGAAAAAGCAAGGCCACATAGAAGCAGGTTCGTTTGATTTTCATAAGGTCGATTCTGTAAGACAAATGAGTAGCAAGTGAAAATTAACCTGTTAATGTTTTACTTTTTGCTGGAATTGTTGTTGAATTACAAGCTGCCATCAGACTAAGAGCTGCAGATCTTTCCTTAGGTGTTCTTAATTTTCAACAGACATTTTGGATTTGCATAATCCAAAAGCAGACTGCCATATTGATATGGTATTGCCTAAAATGGATGCATATTTGTTTATCTGATTCTATATTTAAAACTTTTGTAGTACAGTGGGAGGGCACAGGGATAAGAGTGAATAAAAGGAAATAAGAGTGGTAGGTGTGGGTCTAATCACCTCTTAAAATACTCTCACAGCTTTGATAAAACGGGGCTTGTGAGCCTATCAGCAACAGCAGAGCTGAGCAAGAGGACAAACAGTTCCCCTTTGTGTTTTACTCAGTTGCCCCTCCCTGTTTGTCCCACTCTTCTCCTAAGTAAAGTGCTGCTACTCTTGTTTTTTTGTGATCACAGGTTTCGATGGTGCTGGCTTGATGGGGTCCAAGCCGGCGACAAAGTGATGGTCTAAGGACTCGCAGTCACAGAGGTGCTTGCGCGTGGAATGTTGCGCTGGTCGGTGCACCTAGAAGGAGGGCCGCGGAGAGTCAACCATGCTGCTGTGGCGGTGGGGCACAAGGTGTACTCCTTTGGAGGCTACTGCTCAGGGGAGGACTACGAGACACTCCGTCAGATTGATGTGCATGTCTTCAACACAGGTAGGTTTTGAATATACATGTATATGTCCAGGGATCCCACTGGTCGTGGATTTAGGCATATGAATTCTTGAAACACTTGTTTTCAGCTGTGTTGTCAGAACTTCATTGTTCATCTCTTTGCAGTTTTAAGAACTGAAAAACAACTTCGCAAAATGAAAAAGAATGACATTTTCTGATCTTGAGCACTCTTGATTTGTCTGTGAAAAGTGTTTGAATTGTTCATTAGGACTACACTATAACCCCGGTATATGCAGTATACTTATGTGAAATGTTTTAAATTACTAATTTTCTACTGTCTGTTTATGCTTGTACTTTGTGTGTTAAGTAGGTGAAAAGCCATTCTCTTTTAAATGCCCTGTTTTATTGACTAGTGCAACAGGGAAAATATTTGTTTTTCAGAGTAGCAAATAAGGATAAGAGGGTATTTTTGAGTTTATTGAACCACTATAACGGTAGTTCAGTACAGGTGGCAATTGAAACCCCAAGCTTTCCACTGCGGTTTGTGAAAATCTCTCTGTTAGTTGTTTTTCTGTTGCTATCTCACAAACACAGGTGTTTTCTTTAAATCTGCTGCTCTAGCTTTTATAAAACAGTTCTCTTTGCTTCCTTCTAACCCATTTTGTATGTGTATTTTTTTCCCCTCTGTGTTGTCAACCACCTGCTTAAGGGTTTTACAACTTCCTAAAGTAGCTTGTGCCTACCTGCTATTGCTGTACCATGAAAAGATCTGTGGAAACAGACCTTGATAAAGATGCCTTTGGCTGATTGAAATGGAAACGGGACCACCTTAGCTATTGTTTCAGTGTTTTATCTTGTCATTTGCTTTGTGCTCCTTGTCTTTGATGTCAGTTTTACTGCAGACCCTGCTGTCTTTTAAAGTCCTTTGTTTTTACTTGTGTTTTTTTTTCAAACATGTTACTTTTCACTTTCTGTTTTGAGGCTCTCAAAATATGTAAAAAAACAAATAAGTAGTTTGGATTTAATTCAGATGATTGACACTGCATTACATCTTGTCGTACTATACATTGGTTAAAAGGAACATGTCAGACAATTGCAAGAGCTTGGTGAAATGTTACTACTGACCCTCATTTTGGGTTTTATATTTAAATCTCTAGCACATGTAGCTACCAGTAGTTTTAAGTCTTGTTTTTATTCCTTTGAAAAAATGTTGACTATCTGAAAAGTAGGCTTCTGTGGTTGTTATTTGTAGTTACATTTATTTTGCTATTGATGCTTGTCTTAAGTATATGTTGTCAATATATTTTCTTTGGACAAAAGTTTAAAAATATGCCCTTCTTGATGGTATTGTACTTCAGTGTCTTTGCGCTGGATGAAGTTGCCTCCAGTGAGGATGGGAGGACACGAGCGTGCCTGTGAAGTGCCGTATATGCGTTATGGCCACACAGCTGTGCTGCTGGATGATACTATCTACCTCTGGGGTGGGCGTAATGACACGGAGGGGGCCTGCAATGTGCTTTATGCCTTTGATGTCAGTAAGTAGACCCACACCCAACTCATGCTGTTAAGTGGTACTTCCATGCTGTATTTCGTTGAGATGCACCTGTTTGATGTTAAGGTCGTGATGGCAAAAGGGAGAGAAAACTGTGTTTTATGTCAGGGAACTCTAACACCTGCTTATATGTGAGATGGCTTTCCGTTGCAGATGTCTCAAAGTGTTATGTCAGTACTGTAAAATGAGAGGTTAGGTCCCTCACAAGAGTGCTTAGAGTTGATATAAACTGTTCCTGTTTCACAGACACCCACAGATGGTTCACACCCAAGATTTCGGGGACTGTTCCAGGGGCAAGGGATGGCCACTCAGCCTGCATCCTGGGGAAGGCAATGTATATATTTGGAGGATATGAGCAGCTGGTGAGCCTTTATCACTCTTCACTATGGGACTTGCCCTGTGAATGTTAAAACATCATTTAATTAGTCTCCTCTGATGTTTCTCAGGCTGACTGCTTCTCCAATGACATCCACAAGCTGGACACGACCACCATGGTTTGGTCATTAATTAATGCCAGAGTGAGTTACAACCACCAGTTGTTAATTCTTCATGTATTTAAAAAAAAATGTCTTGGGTCTTTCTGTTCAGGTTAAATGTTCATGTCCAAATAAAAATGGACACAAAGTGTTCACTCAAAGAAACACAAAGATAGAATGGGCTGGCAACAAGCTCAGCTACATTCAAAGCACTGCTGGAAATCAACAAACCATTGGTTATTACTGTGTTTGGCAGTACTTCTGCACAAGCGCCCAGTGGTCAGATTGGCTGGATACAGAAACATAGCAATGTAATGCAGCTCCCTGGTAGGTGGCCAAGTACGAAAAGCCTCACAGAGGATTATGCACACTCCCCTTTTGGGAGACATGCCATTTGTATTTGTATGCAGTCAACCTACTCATGTGATAAACTCTAGTAAAGCAGATATTAAACATAGACACCGTTCCCTAGGGTGAACTATGGACTGGTGAAGGAAGGACTTACTCCACCAGTCCATAGTTTTTAGCTCCTAAATGATAACATTTTGTCATCAAGGAGATTATAGTGTGGCGCTTACAGATTTAGTTGTGCATGTGACTGAATAATACATTTTTTTTCCTGCATGTTCTCAGACTTGTTTTCTTGTTGGAAAACAAACCTCCCTGCTTTTATTCAAAGCCTGTCTGTAAATGTGATTTTGTTTAAAGTACATTTTGTTTGCACTTGTCTAAATTTTCATCAAGCCCGGCGTTCCTGGCCTTTTTTCCTAGAGCACAGTGACTCTAAATAGTTAGTTAGGTTTATCATTTTGATTAAGCCAGTCACTTTTAATTTTAGCGTCAGTTGTATCATTTATACAGCCTTTCTGTTTTGCAAGATTTTATTTGTGTCCATTCATTGCTGTATTTACAAAGCACATTAAAGAGCCTGCTTGCCTGCAGAAAATTTGTGGAAAACAATGGCAGCACATTCTGGAAAGGAAGGCATGTGAAAGGCTTTGCTGTGGCTATAGGCCAACTAAATGCAAGGGGAGTAGAAGCATGCCTTTGTTTAGCATAGTTTCATTCAGTGGAAACAAATCACATTTCACTATTGTATATTTGCTTTTTATATATTGTGCACAAGTAACCACAGACATTATGAGCTGGGTTTCCACAAAAAAATCTATACAATGTCCATTTAACAGTACATTATTTTTTGAAAGGCTAAGAAGAGGTTTTTTACTGTACCTTTGTTGTTGGTAACTCAGTCCACTAGATGGCGCTCTTTACCTAAAGTTGCTGATTGAGACGCTTCAGCTTTGCCAGTGTGAAAATTAAGCTTTATAGCTAGGGTTATGATGAGGATAGAAAGTTTGGAGATATTAGAGAGTTTTGAACTAGAACCAGTTTATGAGATGTAGTTAAGATTATTCATAAATGCTGTAAAGGTCTAAGTTACACCCAAGTCCTTGTTACGTGCTCTGTTCTCTCTTTCCGCTGAAACTTTATGGAGTGCAAAAGTATCACAGTCAGAGCATCATCCGCTGGTCTTCTCTTCACAGGGCACACCAGCGCGCTGGAGAGACTTCCACTCAGCCACCATCATCGGGACAAAGATGTTTGTGTTTGGAGGACGCGCCGACCGCTTCGGTCCCTTCCACTCCAACAACGAGATCTATTGCAACAAGATCAAAGTGTTCGACACAGAGACCAACTGCTGGCTGAGCACCCCTTCAACACAGCCGTTGCCAGAGGGACGCAGGAGTCATTCAGCCTGTAAGACACACTAACCTCTGCGAGGTTAATGATCTGGTACTTGCCATTAAACTAACAAAGGGTTCTCTTAGTTTGAATAGTGTGAAATAATGTGTTTTTAAGAGGACGAATGTGTGGAATCATTTTCAAGTTTTCTTATTGTGATGATTCATTTGTGTGGAGACTGCAGTCTGTTTCCAGTGTGACCTTTCTCCGTTTCATTCTTAAGCATTGTTTGTTTGTTGTTGTTTGGCCAGTGGGAGTATAAACAGTGTTATTCATTCTGCATTTACTCAGCACAGCAGTGCGTTTTCTGCCCACATTATCTGATTAAACAAATCCCGCTAATTTAACTGGCTCACATGGTTTCATTTACAGATGTCATTGATCTTCACGATAGACCATAAAATTGGTTCATGTTTTGTTTTTCCTTTCTGTGTTTAGTTTCCTACAATGGAGAGCTGTACATATTTGGAGGATACAATGCCCGTCTGGACCGGCACTTCAATGACCTCTGGAAATTCAATCCAGGTGATTCACTACTTATTTATGACAGATTGGGCATGTCTTTGCTTAGTGCATAATAATTTTGTTTTTGATCTACCTGCACCGATGATTGTTTACCACCATAGAGGAAATGCATTACTGGCAGTGATAGCTGGCTTTCATCCAGTTTCCTCCTCAGTCCTCTGTAGAGAGTCATGCAGACAATCCTTGCCTCCCTTGTTACATCATTGTCAGTCTCATGATAGTAGCTGGGAGCTCCCTTATTGTGTGCAAAACTCTGCGTTTGTGCCAAAAACACACACACACGAAAAAGGAATTAAAAATAATTCAGCCACTGGAGTTTTTGTCTGCTCTTACACGTTGCCAAGTTGATTCTCAAGTCAACTGAAGTCTCAAGTCCTGAAGAAACCTTGTGCTCTTGTTCACAACAAAATATGGCTGAACCTGGTATCTGATGGTAGCCATTTAAATCTTTCTTTACACGCCACTAGATGGCAGCACCTCAGCTATAGTCCTAATTATCCTTTCATGTCTGAATACCCTGTTGCTATAGAGATGCTATGATGCTGCTGGCTCTGAGAGTGTGAGGCTACACAGTTCATCCTTATATGGAACAACTGAGACCGCTTCAGCATCGTCACTCATATTGCACTTCAGCAGAGCAGAGGAAAGGAATTGTTTCTATTTCTGAAATGTTAAGTTCTGTGTTCAAATGAAGGTTAGATTTTTTTCTTGCTCTTGTGACTCCTTTTTCTTCCCTTACCCCTGTTCCCTTGGCACAATCGAAAGCACAAGTAGGTTTATGCAACTTTTAGTGGCTGAGGCTTTGTATAGCTGCTGTGATGGAGCCAACACATATCACAATGTGTTGTGAGAAAGATTCCCCTGTTGAGCTATTTAAGGCAAGGATGTTATCTTAAGTTTTCCAGAGCGTCTTCCATTTCAAAAGAAATTATCCAGGTGTATGTACATTTATTTTATTTATTTCTTATTTTCCTTAGTATTATCATTATGTCTCAGTATCCTTATCTTAACTTTATTCTTGCGTTTACACATAACAGAAGCCTTTTCCTGGACGAAGGTAGAACCAAAGGGGAAAGGCCCATGCCCACGGAGACGGCAGTGCTGTTGTATGGTTGGAGATCGAATCATCCTCTTTGGAGGAACGAGGTGAGGCACAAAACATTATTACTTTCTCACCCAGAACTGTGATTTACTCTGTAAAACGGACACAGTTTTGTATCCTAAAGGTTTATATGTGCACTGTAATTTAAGATGCTCCCAAATGTTTTCTCTGTTAGGTTTCCCCTTTGTAAAATTCTACTGTTTAGATTAGCTCTTGAATTTGCTATTCATTGATGATAAAACCACAACGTGCAAGCTGAACCATTGTTTTCTTGGTGCCACGCAGCTAAATGCAGAATGCAACTGGCACCATCAGCTTTCAGCTTCTTAGTTGTGCAAGTCTGGAAAATATACAAAGTGTCTAAGTCAAAAGTTTGGATGATCTATGCCATTTGTTATATGAAGCATGCTTTAAGTTTTTAGACTGAAAAATTTGTTTGTCACACGCTCCAGACACCATTGGTTTTCATTAATTTCAAGAGGGTATGAATCCCAACTTGCAAAAAATGTGAAAGTGCTTACGTCTGGTAATCCATCATAATGAACAGCATGTCTCATTTATTTTTGTCTAAGTCATTGTGTTGTTTTACAGAAAAAAAAGGGACTGTATTGAAAACTCTTGCTTGTCAGTGTGTTCAGGTCTTTGTTGGAACACATTTATCATTATTAAAACCCATTGTATGCTTTAGAAAAACATACATAAGTTTAGAATTAGGATTAATCTCTGTCTTTGGGTCTGTGTCTTCCAGACATTGGTCGAAACTAAAATAACAAAGAGTGGATTTCACGAACTATCATGACAAACAACCATTAAGTGAGCAATGAGAGCCCTTTCAGTGGTTTCCCAAACTATAAGTTAAAGATCCATGAAAACACATGGATTCAATACATGTCTGTCAGAAATTAAATGGACACCAGAGCCAGGATATACCAAGCTGCTATATTCTCAAGGACAAGCTATTTTCAAAGATGTACAAAGACATTCAGGTAGGGTGAAGCGGTCACTCTATTAAAATAACCGACATATAAAGGAACTGCTCAGTGAAGCGGTACGTTATCATAACCACACATTTTATTTCAAAAGAATGGGCCATGCAAAACTTGAGTTAAGTCCCCAAAACTATTTTAGTTTTATTTTTGGATGAAATACTGGTTTGCAATGAAGAAAGGAAAAACTGCCTAATAAGTTCAGAGGTTGGCTAGAGACTGGAAATGTTACAAACACTTTTCACAGTCCTTACACTCTTGAGGCTTTTCATTGTTTGCCATCAATATCTTTATGAAGCACATGGCGTTCTGTACTTTTGAGCAGTTTGTGTTGAAAAACGGTCCTGGGTTTGGCTCCTGTAGACAGCAGTCTGCAATGAGTCCCTCGTTGGCCGTAAGACAGTAGTGATTGCCGGGGGGGGTTCGTAGCTGGTGAGGTGCCACTGGGCTGGTGACGGGCTCCTGATAGGCCAGCAGCCAGTGGAGTAATGAGGTAGCTAATGGCATTAGCATGGTCCGGAGTTGTCTGGGACCTGGGCTACTGTTATCAGCAAGGCTATGTTATCAGGCAAACCCCACTGGGATAACCTGATAGTGAAGATCGGGAGGCTGTGGATAAGAGTCCTCTCAGCCCCACTACGTCTACTACAGTACCTCAAGTCCCCAAGGCCTGTGGCTGCTGCTGAGGTAGTTTTCTGTTGCTCCAGTGGCCATCACATCATATGGAGCAGCACACCCTAATACACAAGTGTAATCTTGATTCATCCGTTAGACATCAGTATTATAGCCATTAAAATTATTATTTTGCTACTGTTAAATATATAAAGATAGTTAGGCAAAAATGTAATGGAACAGAGCGTTTTTAGGGATATACTAAAGTTTTAAAATCTACTTCATTTTAAAATCAGCAACTGCACAGTTGTTAGAAACAAAATCTGCTGCTAATCAACAGTAGCAGTGAAAAGTCAGTGAAGTTTGTTATCGATATGGAACTGTTATCGGAATAGATGAAGAGCTTAAGACAGTGCTTATTTTTGAAGATTGTTATGCATTGTTTGGATTCTCGCCAGGATTAGTCCAGGACGGGCTTTAAGGAGTCATGATTTCCTGTTGTGAGCAGATAGGGCTGGGGCTGGAAAAGGGAGTGTCGTAGGGGCTGGTGGAGTGATGGAGGGTGCTGGCTGAACAGAGGAAGAAATCAAACACCATACAGTATCTCCAACATCCTGTTTAAAAGCATTGGTGCTGATTTTTTTTTTTTTTCTTTATGAAAGCTGGGGCCAGTTCAGCTTTTCTACCTTAAAGCCACTGTTGTTTTGGTTGAGGAGGGTTCTGTAAAACAGCGGTTGCTCTGTTGTTGTGTCTGCCAAGATGTTGTTTCCTGTTACTGTACAAATTAGAGCATGAGCCTTGCAGGCTCTAAGCAAGTTGGCCACACAGGTTCCCTTGACCTGCATTGAGTGTTTGTTGTTTGCTGTTTACATGAGCACCCTTAAGCCTCTTACACACAGGAACTCCCATAAGCACGTGCACACATACTAAGATACACAAACACTCTCCAAGTGGTTTCTTCTCGCACTCATTGGTTCTTTGCTTTCTATTCTTTACTTGAAAAGTTTTCCAATTAAAGTTCACTTGGTGTTTTAACTTCTGTGATGATTTGCAATGGTTTAAGATTAGACCGAGCAAGCTTTTTTCATTATACACTTCTAATTTAGTGTGGACATTACATTTAAAACCATCCATTGCCTTGTCTTCTGTGTTTATTTTTGCATGACCCATCAACATGAGGGCAGTTAACAGGGCAAAATGTTGTTGGTGTCTGTCTCAGTATAATTGACAAATGCTCGCACAGGCTGTCATGAATTATTTGCTGGACACCTTGCTTGTGTTTTTTGTGGGGCTCCTCATTTTGGTAGGTCTGCCAAGTAAATTGTGTTGAGATTTATGGTACACAACTTGTTTTCCTGGGTTGGTCGTCCTTTCAGATTGATCCAAAACAGAACCCCCTGAGTTGATATTTATTCCCAGTTTATGATATTTATTTTGCCTGCAGGAATTTGTTCAGGAACAATTTATCACTTTAGTGAAGGACAATAAAACTATTAAGTCCAAGAGACCTTCGCTTTCAAAGGGGGTTCCACTTTGGACTGGACGTAACACTGAGGTGTGTTAATAGTAAACAGATTTGTTAAACAAACATTAACAGCCCAGTATAGACTCCAGTGAATAAAAAGACTAGTGTTAATAAAGCATGAGATTATGAGTGAAACGCTGAAGTGTGTTAGAACTTGCACTGAGTTTCTCTATTTAGATGCTGTGAAATTGGTTGCCATAGAACAGGATTAGGTGCAGAATATCCTTTTGTTTTGTGAATATGGGTTTTTTGCGGTACACACTTGCACTTGCACACAGGCCGGGCATTAGTGGCAGTCTACTGAGTGCCACTTACATGAGTGTAAACAGGCCTGCTGAGCTGCAGAAAGGCGCGAAATTCTGCCCCATCCCTGATTTATGACCTAAGGGGGCATTCTTTCTCACGGAGTGCAATTTGATATACCCTTAGCGCCTCTGCTACACTCATTTACTGAGGCTTGCTCACTGCCCCACGAAGGACGACACATGCATGACTAACTCCACCTGCACTGACCTTCACCTACGCACACAAGCTATGACCAGTGTACTTTGCTAACTCTCACCTTCTGAGGAACTGAACACAGCTAAAGTTGAGTTGCACATGAAGACAGTGCCACATAGATTATCTGTCTCCTGCTGAGCTTATGTTGTCATTGCTGGCATTCATCACACTCTGTGTATAATTGCTTACGAAAAGATCAGGTTGGGCTAAATCTAGAAGCATTTTGAGCTTGGGAACAGGGCATCCCATGAGGGGCAGGATGTGAACAAGGACATGACAGATTGGCATGCTGGGAGCAGACAGCTTGGAATCCGTGAAGGGAAATCTGGTACTGGCCCTTGAACTACTTGGACATGACGATGTGTATTCTTTCCATCGTTGCATTTAGGGAGTTTATTATTACCATGACAGGTATTCATACCTCTCTGAAGGCTGTAATGATAGCTGATTTAAATCATCTCTTTGTGTTTTGAATTTTACTCTGTGATTGAGGACGGGCTTTTTTTTTTTCTTTGGTAAACGTTAGGATCTTTAAACATCCCAGTCATCTGCAGAATTGAGATTTTGTGCTTTTTTTTTTTTTTTTTTAGTCCTTCAACGCCTTTATATGGATTGCAGAAGAGGAGTGTTCTTCAAAGGGGTTTTAATTGCTCTTCACTGTGAGCATCAGGGATCAGCAGTGGTTGTCAGTTTAGGTCTAACAAAGCCAAAGTGGCCTTAAGCAATGAATAAGTCTCTTTGATGTCATCACTATACTTAGGCAGGCCCAGGTGAGGTCTCTGACCTTTATGTAATGCAGTGATGTAAGAAACAAAGTTATTATCTGTGTTCATGTGAGCTCAGACAAAGGATGCTGAGGTTAGTGGTAATGACTGCAAGTGCTCTATAAGGAGGAACTTTTTGGTCCTATCGGTCACATTGTCTGGGTCAGAATTTGAGTCAAACTGTAAAAGGCACTGAGAGTCCTACTGGCCTCTGTACGGAGCAGAGGCCAGTAGGACTCTCAGTTCCATTCCATCATTTTGTGTTTTCCGGTGTAGTGTGCCATTTGTGTGTGTGTGTTTGTATGTGTCTGGGTGTATTCACATGACTTAATGACTCACAGCTCCTCTCGTCGAGCTGACGTCAGAGTGGTGCACATACACACGCACATGTTTACTCCGCTCTGCCAGCCTTAACGCGCGTGTTCCATTTGGCAATATGCAGAGTCGCTTGGTACATTTAGTAAAGATGGAAAGCATGCTGACGCCATTCCTAACATTAGATGCAGAAACATTTATGCTCATTATCCTGATTTAGTACTAAATGCTATATTATACAAGTAGATATAGTTTGCTTATAAGCTTCAGTCTGTTTTAGTTAAATTTATATTGAATATTCCATTGAATACCATTAAATATTCAGGTAGCGAGAGAGTGTGGCTGTTACATACTCTGAGCAAGAAGGAGACCACATAGCAGGTAATCTCACTGGTAGCCAAAACATCCCAGCACAGAACCTCTAGTTTAATCCACCAAAATCTCACCATGATATTTAATCTTTGTGGAATTTAACCGGTCATTTCAAAACAGCATGCTGTTGAGCCAGAGAGCTTCTAAAGAGCCCAGTGATTTTTTTTTTTTTTTTTTTTTTGTTTAGTAGATCAGGAAGGTCAAAAGCCTGGTGCCTCGATATCACCTGCAAGGCCCTTTTGCATCTTATCACTGTTTGAAAGGGTTGCTGTTATGATAGCCTAGCTGGTTAAAGTGCGGCTTGTTATCACTGCTGAACCTGAAAGTTCAAATGTTAGACTAAACACAACATGGGACTAAGACAGAACTAATTCTAAAGCATTTTGTTGTCTTGCGAGGTATTGCATGAAAGTCCCTGCTTTCTATTTTGGTTTTTGTTTATTGTTGAATGCATATATTGGCCCTTTCTTATGCACTTAATGCAGCCCATAATATCTTTAAATCTGCCACAGTGGAACCTGGCTCCATGGAAACATGCCTATCAACACACCATAGGTTTTGATGCCACACACATGTTGTCGTTTGGCCTTCAGTGTCAAAGGGTAGGCTGCAGAAGTTTCCTTTATTAATTGTCTGTGTGCGTCTGTGTGTGTGTTTCGTATGCCTGAGATAAAACCTGTCAAACAGTGGAGGTGACCCCAACAGGATATGGGGCATCCAGCACGTGGCGAGACAAGACCTCGGGGCAGTGCAGCAACACTGTGATTTACTCTTCAAAGACAAGCTCATGATAGTATTTCATCTGCATCTTAACCCTCCTTAACCCACTAACAGGCTGTATACATGAAGGTGTCAGAGGGTTGAGTGTTACACAGCAGCTCAAATAAACAGCCTGCATAGGTGATGCTTTGTGATGATATCCATGTAAATTGACATGTCTAAATCGTGTTAGTTTAACTTTTGATTTACTGCTGTCATCACAACAGGCACACGTCCTGGTGGTTTCAGGCCCCTTATGAAGAACAATGCCAGACTATGTAGACATGTAAAAATTACAAACAAAACACGGCACTCCAATGATTTAACAGACTGTGTGGTAATTCGTTCACAATCAGCAAGTCAGCAAACACTGCTTGGCAGTAAAATAGACTTTTCTGAAACAATACCATGTTTTTGTCAGTAAAAGAGAATGATGTGACTAATATGAGAGGAAACAGCAAAAGGATATGGTTATGGATAAGGAAAGAGCAGAATATGAAGAGATACTCCCTTGGCCTGCAAAAGCAGCTAGTGTATTAAGGAGCTATTCTGATAGAAGGCATGAACCATAACCATATGTGTTCTAAAATTATGGTCTGTAGTTAGTGTATATTCATCAGCATTTCCTCTTATGAGTGTCTGCTGGTCTCTGACCTTGTGTCCTATTCTTATGAGCTGCAGGTGAAGACGGGGGCTATAGAGGAAGTAACTTATTTTTTCAAAGTGAATCTGCCAGCTTACAGAGGAGCGTCTGACAACCCCTTTAAACCCTCCCCTGTATATTAACCAGCTGTGTTCAAGGCTCTAAAACGGTAATGTCCTCTTCCTCATTTTTATGGGCAGTTAGGTGGATAACATCCTGTCATGATAAAAGGGACTAAATTTGTATTTGCTCGAGATTTGCGGGGCCAGTCTTCCACTCCAGTAACACCACCAAGTCCAACTACATTTTGTCCGCAGGGGTTGCAGTCTGAGATCCATGCTTCCCTAGCAGCTAGCATCTCCTCTACCTAATCTGAAGTCAGGCGTCTCTTTCAGGGAGCCAGCTACAGTTTGTATCTCACCCTCTGCATGGGGCTTAGGTCTGGGCAGCTACAGGTTCTTAATCCACTGTCCAGCCACTGCCCAGGAGGGGGCACAGATAGCTTGGTAAGCTGAGGTGGGACAGTGGAGATTAAGGAAAAAGAAATGGACGGGAACCCATCGATCTGTGATAACTAAGTCTGTTGTTTATGAAAGTTTAGCCCCAAAAACCATTGCCAACTCTTCAAAACAGTCCAGTTAACCCATCAGATCGTAGCTATAGGATTTGTCACTGATTAAAAATGGTTTTGCTTTAAAGTGATATAGAAGTAAATATAGAGTGGAAAATATTTTATGCTGTTACCAAATAATTATGGCTACTTGTAGTAAATGACTTGACATTAATAATTGCTTGGCTGCATGCCGTTATGCATATAGCTAAAACTCAGCTAATTTCTCCCTTGAGGGGAGAAATGTTTCCACCTACCTAACAGCCTTGCCACAGTGCAGCCATAATCTTACAATTACATTTTTTTTAATTTTTAAAATGCTGTCCCTTTCTGTATCTAATATGCCTATAATCATGCTTTATGTGTTGCATACTGTATTCATGTAGAAGCACTTTACAAATTGCTTTGTGGTTTTTATTTTTTTATGATTGTTGTACTATCACTACCTGTGTACCATGTGCTACTGAAATAAATTGATGCATGTCTGGCCATCCTGATAAGGTGCTCCTAAGGAAGTTGTAGTGGGTGATGAGTTCCTGTGAGCTAGTTGGTTTTGAAGGACCAAAGTTCAGTAGGAAGTGAAGAAAGGAAAAGGATGCAGATCATATCACTCCCAAGAATGAGGATATGGCCAATGAAGCAGCTGAAAACAGACATGGAAAACAGAGATGTCACTGATGGAGTTTCCTCCTACTCTCAATCTTTGTCTCGTCACTTTATTTGCTTTGTTGCTGTTTCTGAAAGTCATTAGCGAAATTTGTGGGCAATTAAATTCCTGGACACTTCAGAGAGTGTGGAGTGTTCCCAGGCTCTGTGGTGCTCCCTCATTAGTTTTAGGACAGTAGTTCAGCTCTTTCTTCTACCGTTTTGAGACCTCGGTGTGGAAGATAATGAGGTGGAGCAGGCAGTGCATTGCTCGAAAGGACCGGCAATTGGGTGATTAGACACCCTCAGTGAGTGTTGTTTGAAATAGCAACCAGTGTTGTTTTAGTGGGGGAGCAGCCTCACTCAGGCCTCAGTCAGACTGGGAACCACTGATGCTGTAGGGGGAGGAGCACTTTCACACATAGAGATACATTGCTGATCGAGTAACCCATCAAACTCCAGGACACCACATAAAGTCGCACACTGTGACTTTCCCGCTTCCAACCACTGCCAGTCTATCAGAGACCTCTTACCATCCCGTTATTCCCTCCCTGGCCTCAATGATCCTCTTCAGCCTCTTCCTTTTTTGCGGTGACCAATAAAACATTACCATTCCCTGATGCACTGCTGGATTTCACACCCACGTTGTCATTATCCATGAGCATGTGAGAAGGCCTTGTCCCTGGGGATGCAGTCTTCATCTTTCATGTTGCTCCTCTTCAAGCATCCCCTTATCTGGACCCGTTCACACATCAGCATCCAAGGCTTATACGCTTTCTCGCAAGCACAGTAGTTAACAGCTACTGCAGTGTGTGCTTTAGACAGAGATGCTACTTTTCATTACTTCTCTAATGGAGATGGACTGTTGATGTTAGTGGCCTCTTTTCACAGTCAATATCTAACATAGCCAGCGTGTTTGGATTTTTGCTTTTCATTATAAAGGTCGTTGTATTCAACAAGCTGTATTTGTGACAAGCAGTTCATAAGGACCCACTAGAGCCAAGGATGACAGACATGTCGCAAAAGCAAAAACTACAGAGTATTGTGGGCCACAGAGGCTTAATGACAGCACTATGGTTTCCAGCGGCCGCCTGTTGCCTTGGTGTGTGAGGACACTTCAGTCTGAAGTCTTCATAATTTTCCTCTGGACAAATGTACTGTAAGGTTCAGGGCCACCATGAAAGTCAATGACCAGTGCTCACATAATTTGTATAAGATGTGTTTGTGATTGCTGTAATTACTTTGATTACTGTAATTTCATTCTCAAATAAGTGGCATTGGTAGCTTCAGCACTAGTATGTTGTTTTTGTTTTTTTGCATTGAATTTTGCATTCTCTTGAGTTTGAAATGAGCCAGAATTGAAAACTACTCTTTTAATTACCACAGTGATGTTACAGCCAGGAGAATGAACTGCAGGTCCAGGAATAGACAGTCTGATGATGACTGGGGGGGGGGGGGACTGGGTGATTGTGGGTATTCTGATAAAGGCTCATTCTGTAAGCTGGGGTGGATCACCTCTTGGGGGGGCAGGGGGCGTAATGACTTCCCCAGCTGGCCCCCTGGGACGACTGCGCTCGTGCTCTGCACCTCTCCTGGCCGCTTTAAGCCACCACAGTGTTTGTTTAGGCAAGATTAGCAACGTAAAACCCTTACAACATCCTGAACACGCAGCAAAAGGGAGACACGATGGAGAGGACAGCGGGAAAGAAGAATAGAGATGGATGGGTAGAGAGACAGAGGGGGAGAGAGTATGTTATGTTGAGCAGGGGGATGGTTGCATGAAAAATGGAAAGAGACTGAAGGAAAAGGGAAATATAATAAGTGTAATTCAAAGCAATTGAAAATGGGTAGTTTTGCCTAGATTGATTCGGCAGTGCTGTAATGTTGTCTGATGGTGTCTTTGGCTGGACAGATGCCAGTCAGAGGCCAGTCAATGTGTAGCAGAAAGCATCTTGTGAAGCCATTCTTACAGACCAACCCGGCTACATGATCGATATTCATAGACTTTAAGTTTCTCGGTGAAGATACCTGTTTGATTGACACTGTCCTCTGGGTAGCATAAAACTGTGATGTGCATTTTTATCTTCTAATCCGGGACAGGTTTGTTTGTGTGCTGTTGTTATGGATATAAAGCAATGAGGTGCATCAAACACACACACACAGGAATATACTTACTGCCTTGTGTGAATAAATCTTCCTTAAAATATTAGTTTGGTGCCAAAGACTGGAGCTTGTTACTTTCAGTTATTTTTTTTTATTCACTGTCCTTCCAAGTAGTCATGTTTTGCATGTTAATTAACTGATTAATTTATACAAAGATGGTGACTGAAGAGAGCTGTGATACACCTAGGCTTTCTAGGCTGTGGTGCACCAGGTGTGTCACAGGTGTGTGTTCGCTTAGCTGGGGCAGGAAACAGATGTGCAGTGATATCAACGGCTGCACAGCTCTGGGAGACTATCAGCATGGACCAGCCTGCCGTCTCACTGCAGTGCTCGACTTCCTGTGGGCTTAAATCATGCCAGCCTATGATAAGGAGAGCAGAGTGCTCTGCGACCAGTGCTGCTCTTTCTGGGGAACAATCTGTGGCCCTCTGATTATGAACCTTAGTGATTAAAGAAAGATGGTGAGAGGGTGGATGACAAGGTTAGTATCAGGGAGCCTGGGAGCTGGAGTTGCCCGCATAAACCACTTGAGCAACAAATACAGCCTTTCCAAATTGTGTGGTTCATATTCATGAAAACAGACAGGGAGTGTAAGATCTTACTGTTTTCCTGCATGGGCTTGAAGCTTTGACCTCTTGTCTGTTTCAATGTATTTTTGTTGAGCTTTAATCTTGAAAACATTCTTTCTTCTCTTTACAGTCCCTGTCCAGAGCAAGGAATGGGGGATGAATTTAACCTCATGGATCATTCAGACCTGTATATATTAGACTTCAGTAAGTATCCCTGTCATTGTCAAGTCCCCAGCACGTCAATATTTTTAGCCTCCTTGCCTGGTTAAATAAGACATCCAGTGGTCTCCTCAATAACTGTTTATAGTACCAGTACCCTCTTTGCAGCACTGCTTCTTTTCTCACCTGGCCTAGTAAGCCCGGCCTTGGCCGTGATTTGTGTTATCACGTGGGGCACTTCCGTCTCACTGACTACCAAATATAGCCATATCCTGCCTGCACTGGGGTAGCCTGTAATGCTGTCAGGTCACAGTTAGGGTTTGTGTAGGTGGGCTTACACAGGGACACAGGAACTGTATGGGGACTGGCAGTACCCAGTGACATCCCCTGTGGCACACGCCTCCACGTGCCAGTCGCGTGTGCCTTCACACCGTGTATCACTGACCATATGGTGGAGCAACCATGACGGTGATGGTAATTGAGAGAAAGTTTTCAATTAGTATTAGAAAGGAGGTTTAGAATAAAATGATTAGTGTGTTAAGTCAATGTAACACCAGCATCATCATGTTCTGCATGTTCTTATGTGTGAATACTGTTGTTTGTTTCAGCTGTTTTTCTTCAGTATGATATTAAAAAAAAAAACAAACCATGGTGATTCTTTTTTTTTTTTTACATCAAGGAGAGCAGATCTAACCCCTTTCATCTATAGATTCTTAGATCTGACCTGCCTGACTCAATTTTGAATTCCCACAGCTGAAATGGATATTCTTAGCCTGAGTATGATTAGCGTCTGTGATCAGTCTGTGACTCATTTCACTTTCTCTTCTTTTCAGGCCCTAATTTGAAGACGTTATGCAAAATAGCTGTTATTCAGTACAGTCTGGAGCAGTCAGGACTCCCACATGATATCAGGTCAGATAAGCATCCTCTTCTCAAGCATTAGTGCTGTTTTGTCATGGAACTGACATATTGTTGTTCATGCCGTTTGTATTATGCTTGTCATTGTTGTCACCACTCTGTCTCTCTGAATAATGAGGCTGCTTTTAAAAGAGGCTAATTATGACTCATTATCCTTCATTTAACCAGTGCAACTTTTACTTACGCCTTTGTCTGAATTTACTTTAAATCCCTACGTGTGAAATTTGTATGTAATTATATAATCTTCTAGCTACAAGCATAAAGGTTTGTGTATAGATAAATCAGACATCATCATAGTGTGCATGATGCTTTCAGTGTGTTCATTGTCTTGTGTACCTGTGTACAGTCTGCACTGACATGCAGAAGGAGATAGACCAAAATAGGAAGAGGACTTTCTCCTTCTACGTATTTGTAGTGTGAACGCGTTATATCCTGTTGGACAAAATGTTTTTTAAGCTGCCAGAACTGCACGTTAAAAGCAAAACATATGTGCTAGCACAGTCCAGCCGACAAAATCTTTTGTCTTCTTTTGTTACGAAATAATAACCAACCTAACACCAGCCAAGTGAAGATCTCTGAGTACGATCTGAATTTAGCTCTTTATTAATTCATTTTGTGTCACTGAAAAAATAATTTGCCTCTTGACATAATTTCAAATTCAGCTTCTTTGGGTTTTAAAATGCCGTGGTTTTGTTTAAGATGCTTCAAAGTCTTCCTCTGCCTCTCTACATGCTAATCATTCAGGTCTGATTGTTAAAAAGTGCTGGAAAAATAATTTCTCAGACAAGCTGCTACTTCAGACAGCCTGTTGTTGAATTATCAATTACCTGTGTTTTTTAGAGTTTGCTGAATGGCACTAATAGTTCAGTTTCATCACAACCAGAAAGGATGTAACAATATTAGTCACTGGCTCAGAAAGTGCCAGCAGTTCTGCTGTGTTAACTCAGGACACACGCACTCCTATATCCTAAGCTCATGATTAAGATGGAGATCATAGATAGGACTTAAATATGAATCTCAGTGTTGCCTGCTTTAATTCTTTTTTTGTGTCTACTCAAAGTTTAATTCATACACGTAGCCACAAAGCAAGTTGCTTTCTATTAAACCAGTGAAATACAGTGAAATAATTTAGGATTAAAGCAAATAAACTACCTTCTCTTTTGTAAGTCGGTGGGGGAAAAAAAAACATATAGCACCTTCTGACATTTTTAAAGATACATGGAGGTGCAGCATCATTGTAAGGCAAACACTGTTGCCTAAAGAAGCTACTGTGATGGATTAAATTAAACACACATAATTTCCCTCTCTCATTGATAAGTTTTAAAATGATTTTGACACAGGAATTAATTTAAGAATGAGTTGAAAGTTTGAGAGCACAGCTTTGATGTGTTGTGATCATTAGGTAGGGAAATTGTAGTAGTTGTGCTAAAGATTTTATACTAGATTTTAAAACATGCAAAAGCAAAATGTGTGAAATGTTCAGACTGGTATTAAGTTGTCTGAAATGGAGGAGTTGCAGTAAAGTGTTTCTTTGTTTTTTTTTTTTAGTATCATGTGGAACGTGATACTAATTACCCCTCCTAGCCTCACATTTCTCTCGCACCATCACTGCCACCTTGCACTCTCCCCACTTCAGTGTTTGCCGTTGTGTTTCTAACCCTTAGAGGGTTTTCAGTGGGGTCACAAGACTCCCTTTGCCCCTCACTGGCATCTCCAGCTCCAATGCCAATCTCCCCTCTTAAACACACACGCGCACGACAAAGAAAAAAAACGAACAAAGCAATTGAGAGGGAGTGAGTGTGAAACCAGAGCCAGTGATAACAATCTGGAGCTCAACCTCTGACCTGTCATCAGGTCAGCACTAGACCCTGTTGTCAGCCCCTGCTCCTGGTTCTCGTGTTACAGCGGGGCCTCCTCTCATCCTTGTCCACATCGTAGCCCTTGGCTCGGACAAGGGAGAGCACAAGGTGAGAGCAAATATCACACAATGGCTCGATTTTCCAGTGCAACAGAGACCATCAAAGTCCAAGAAGAAGATTATATATATTCACCATCAATTCAACATATTTGATTACAATATAAAAAACATTTTATTGGAGTACACTGGAGCCTCCAATCTTCCTAAAGTAAAAGGTTTTTGTCGCTAATTCTTCCTCTCCTTCGCTCCAGGTGGGAATTGGCAGCCATGACCACCAACAGCAACATCAGCAGGCCCATCTTCTCCTCCCATGGCTGATGCTTCTGAGTGTGAAGCAGAACCAGAGCTCTGTTTCAGGACACAGGGCTTTTATCTTTCTAATCAACCAAGCTTTGAGGGATTGTTTTTTTTTTTTGTTTGTTTTTTGTAGAGTTTGGATCTGTATTGGATTTATTTTACACATTCTTCAAGTGAAAACTCATTACTGACCAAAATATCCTGCCTATGACTTCCTTGGACACCATGAGCTCTCTCATGTCTAAGGACATTTTAACCCTTGAAGACAGCAGTTATGTGAGACAGAGATCATTGACACCTGTTCACCTTTTTTTCCCCTCTTTCTAGCCTCCTCTAGAAATCCAATCAGCCTATGATAATCATAGACTTCAATTCTTAAGCACAGGAAGAGACAAGAACTTCAGCCAAAGGTCTTGAGAGCTAACCTCTTTGTTGAGGATGTCATCCTGATGTCGCACTCAGCAGATCTCCCCGAAGAAACAAATGTGAACCTTCTGTTCCAGATATAAAGAGACTGAGGTGGTCATGAGTTTGTATATCTTGCAAATTTAACTTGGTCCGAAAACCACGTAAAACTATCATGACCATTTCAGGCAAATTCAGTTACTGTACACAATATACGGACAAGGCTAGCATTAGTACTTTGGTGTTAAATGCAAGAAGACAGAGTATTTGGTACCATTGTGTTGGGGTATAACGCTTGCGAAAGGTTCTGTTTGACTGGTTTTCAGCGCTTAGCTTTTCCTCCCTCTTTCATCATAACTTGTCTGGCACTCCACTGCTCTTAAGTGTCTCAAAGGCGACTTGCAAGGCGGCTGAGGCAAACTGTCAAATCCATCTACCTCCCTCAATAGCATCATTGAGTCTTTAATAAGACTTCCCACACAGGAGACATCTACTGCCCCCCCCTCAGAAAAAAAAAGCCTTTTCACATGGAAGTTTGTATTTGTGGTTCGCGTATTCTTCCAAGAAATGTCATAGTGTCCCTGGAAAAGTGCGACTCATCTACCACCACCCCTCTCATTTGTTTTTCAGTGCCAAATGTGGAAGGGAATCATGATGCAAATATATACTGTGTATGTGTATAAGCTCGCGGCCCTGTCTACACATAATCCTAGCCCACCTGCTTCAGTTTGCCTGTTGTTGTTGTCGGGGAGATCATCACTAATATGCATAATGTAGTTGTTCCTCTTATAGACAATCCTACAGCGTTCAGAGACTCTCCTCGTGACCTGCTTCTTCAGAGTACAGTGAAAAACCAGGAAAGTGTGCACATGTGTTTGTGTACAACTATGAGCAAAGCTATACCTGAGCAGATGTTTTAAATGCATAAGGGCTGTTATTAGATTACACACTCACCACACAGCTTGAAAATAAATAACACATTCAGGCTGGGTTTTGATTTTTATTAATGCTAATTTCAAATTTTAAAACAAAACTTTGACATAGGAAAGAGTGGTGTTGGTCTTTCTTTCTTTTTTTTTTTTTTTTTTTTTAAAGATTTTATCTCCATCCACTCTCATTATAGGAGGTTGATATTCTGTTTTTTTATTTTTTTATGTCCACAACAACAGCTACAACAACTGGGCAGCGTCGTTTTTAGCAATTGTTACTCAAACAGGAGTAAATAGGATTTGGTGGGGGACTATTTTCAGGCACTGATTTCGTGCATGTCCGAGTACCTAATGCAGCAGGATGGTTTGTCTAGGATTGACTGAAGCTAATTTCTTCATTCTTATGAGGAAACATGTCACCCGGTGCAACTCTGTGATTCATTTATGTGTTTTTAATAGTTTTCGTATAACAGTAAAAGCCTTCGGTGTTTGATACATCAGGCTGTGGATTCACAGACAATCCTTGCTATATCAGTTAATCACTGGTTTTGGTCTTTGTTGACAATAAGAAAATGTAGAATATCAGCAGACATATCCTTTAAATCTTCTAAGTAAGAATAAGAATACAGCATGATGCTGAAATGAATGGTGTAGTGAGGATGATTATACAGGCAGAAAATATGTTATTAATACTGCCAATTTATTTGAACATTTTCACCATGGATCTTAGTTGTATTTGGTCCGGAACAATACAAAGCCCTTAACTTTGCAAAACTAAGATGTGAATAGGAACTGTGTTACCACACACTTGTGAGCTGCATCAGTGTTTTTCAGTCCTGGTCTTTGGGACAGAGAGTGCTGTTGTCTTTCTGTCCTGTTACATTTAATCTGTATCATTCAGTCCCTGGTTGGCTTGTTTAGAATTAAACCCAGCAGGGCTCTGGGTCCCAAACATCAGCACTGAATAACACTGACCTACATCATAAATGTTTACAAATCTATGTATTTCATGTAAAGCAGTGTGGAAACAATCTTAAATGCAGGTTGAGGTCGCCAGATAAACTGCACTAAAGCCAAACGTGACGTGTCAGGCCTTACAGAGAGGCGACATGTCGATGCTGCTTTTTGCCTACATAGACTCCAGAGTTTGACACATTTGCCTGCCCAAAAACAAGTCTGAATTTTATTCACAGACCGGTGGTGCCAATGTGACTCAGCGAGTCTTATGCCCTCTGCACTGCATGTGCACATGGACATATCACACACTTGAAATTCCTCAGTACCCCAGTTACTTGGACTATACAACAGGTAATGCAGTGAAACCACAGGGAAGCTAATCGTGTGTCCTCACACACATAAAAAAAAAAAAAACAACAAAAAAAAGAACTTCTGGTGAACAAATCAAACTTTATGTGACACCAAATGGCCGTCGGCAAAACTGATGAAAAAAATTTTTCTTTACTTCCTTTTTTTTTTTTTTTTTAAATGTGTGATGTGGGAGTCATTTTTATTTCAGGACTTTGGTTTCTTGTTGCTTGAAGATTATGGGTGATGGTATTTTAATTCAAGAACTTTTCAGGAATATGATATGAAGTAAATATTAAAGTAAATGACACACTATGGTCTACAAAAATAAAATACCTGCACAACAAATTTCCTCAGTGATGGTTACTCACTTACCTCCAGTAAGGCAATGCTTATGACAAGGGTCAGTGACGTTTTTTTGCTTAAATATATTGGCATTACATTTTTTTAATGGCAGTGATGTAAAATCCCAAACACATTGCACCTTGTTCTCATTTAACTTTGTTGGAAGTCTTGAGCAAGTAGCAGATCAAACTTCACACACATGGTGACTCTTGCGTTACCAAAATAAATGCATCATTAGATTATAGTGCAAATACATGATGCAGTTATTCAGTGTGAGCAGTAATTGTTTGCCAAGCCGAAGAATGTGACTCAACTGATTTCATTGCCAAGAAGTGTTTGCTTACAATATGTTGTTGAATAATTCATAAAGAAATGCTTAGAAAAACAGAACAAAGTATGGAGTGTATCTTGGTTCATTTAACAACGGTGCAGGCTCCCTATGCTTACTGTTTTTTTTGTTTTGTTTTATATTTTACACATTTTTAGAGGGGATTCTATCTGTCAAGGTTGGTCAGGACTTCCTGTGCAATATGCTTTATAACTATCAATAATAAAAAGACAATTTGAGTTGTTAACATGGATCCATTGTCAGTGTGTTATACATTCAATTTCTTTACAGATTTATTTCATTTTTCAGAACTCGTTGAGTGTAATGATATTTTTTCCAATTTTGGGGCAAATAGAAGGGGCAGATATGGGAAATATTATACTTGTACAGTTTTATTTTACATTGATGGTATCGTAGTCTGTAGGTAAAGGTGAATTACGCCTTACAGTTTATGTTCTTGACAGTTCCGGTCCTGTTGTCCTTTGTTCGAGAGTCTGGCTGCAGCCATTTCTTGCTGTGTGTTTTAAAGAGGTATTGATCCTCACTCTGATGTGCAGCCTTTAACAAAATTGATTCTTCAGGAAGCCAGATGTGTCTGATTTCCACCTCTTTATCTATGGAATGAAGTCTTCTCTTGGACCTACTGTAAGTGGCACTTAGAAGTTGCCAGGCCTTTGAACCCCATTCCTGCTTCCTGCTGAAAACCAGCCACATCTACCCCTGTTCGCCTGTCTGATAGCCCTCACCGTCTACTTCGTCTACTTCAGTGGGTACTATGAAGCCGTGGTGCCACCCAACCCCCCTGCTGGCCCCAGACTACCTCTTGGGATGTGTGCGGCTGCTTTTTGGTGGGTCGGGGGGATCATTAGAAAGTGGCTCACCCTGAACCACAGCCCCAATCTTTGCCTCTTCTAGCAGTAGCGGCCTGGCAGTTTGTTCCTGTCTGTCACCAGCCCCGTGCTATAAAGTCAGTGTTATCTGCAGTGTTAAGTGCAGGCCACAGACGGAGGGTCAGCTTAAAGTGAGGCAGCAGAGACACCCTGTCCCGCTTGGCCCTGCTGCACACAGGAAGCAGGGCTGCGCTGGGTCCCCCTTGTCTGGCTCCGGAGACTACCTCGGCCCACAATGCAGGCGCTAATGCAGGGAGACACTTGGCCAAATTACTCTCTAATTTCCCTTCAGGACTCAGATGATCCCACTGGCCCTTGAGAATCAGACTGAGGATTTGTTTTGAGTGATTTGTTTTGTCTTGCCACCCCCCCCCCCCATTCCTGTCCAGTTCCCTCACTCAAGTTCTAGTTCTCTGCTCCCAGCATTGTTGAGGGCACTAAATTGGGGATTTAAGAAAAGAGGCATTAAAGGAGCACGAAGCTGCAGCCGTAAAACTTAAACTCAGGCAAGCAGGATGGGAAAGAAAGCAACTAGTCACCCTTTCATGACACTGACAAACAGGGAAACTTTAATCTTCCATGCAGGCATCATTCTCACTAAAGTAGCCCCCTCTAAGGATAAGTGGAAGCCTTTTGTAAAATACAAGGTTTCTAGTACGCCTTAGTCATGTTTTGTGAAGCCCGTAATCTATTCATCTGCTGCAGGAACTAATTTTGTGTGAGTGACCGAGCCTCTCAGCCTCAGTGCGTCATGTTTGCAGACCTATAGCTTAATTCCCTTCCAGCAGGGGTTTAATTGAGTGACTAATACACACGCAGTTTAAAGCCCTTCGAAGACAAACTGCTGTAGCTGACTGCCTCACAAGTCTGTTCAGATATTAAACAATGATGCATCAAGCTGCTTTTCTGCTGAGACTTGAATGATAATGATATCGCAAGTTGAACTGTCAAGCTGGGCTCAGGCTGTTCAACGTGCCAAATGAAAAAGAACTTGACCATTATATTCTTATGATGTGCCTCTATTATGACCATGTATCACCGTTCAGGGGTCATTCACACAGCAATGACTTAACCAGTGTATAGGTGTCTATGAGAGACTGGGGCTGGCTCAGTGCTTCTTGTCAGTGCGTCGACATGAGAGTATCTTTTGCATCTTTGTGTGACGTAAAATAAAAAGATCGGTCTATTAATACTTTTTCCGACATAAGAGAAGAAGATTAGCTCAAATCCAAGCTTAGTTTTGGTTTGCAATACCATACAAACCCCATGTTAACAAGTGAAGCTGCAGAATTAACTGAACTGGTTGTTGTCAGATAGAAAATGAATAGCAAAGTTTTTCTTTTAATTTATTTTGTCACATATAAACATTTAGTCTTTTTCTACTAAGCCATAGTAGAGTGAAGAATAATTAGATGAGTTTCTTGCGGATGGTTGATTCCAGTATTTTAATATTTTCTGTTCTCAAAACACGTAACACTGTTTCTTCACCTTAATGCTTCATGATTTTCCCTAATTTAAGTACAATTGCTTATAAACACAATTATGAATGGATGATAGGTTTCAGAAGTCCACTACAGTCTGTGATTTGTTGTCACTTTTTGTACAGCACTACTACTCTCCCACATCCCAAGTAAGTTTATTTTGATTTCTGTTTTTGGTGTTTTATGACAGCTAGTTCACAGGAGATCTGACAAAAGTAATATACATTTGTTTGCATTGCCCATATGGCACATAAAACATGAAATATTTCCTTATTTGGTGTAATAACATTGCTTCATGGTCATTTCTATGTTTTTGCCACTTTCACAAAATGTGCAAGCTTGGTTTCTGGCAAAAGGGAAGGGTTACCACTTCAAGACAGATGAAAAGAAACAGATATTCAAATGAATATTTGTTGATTTTGAAATTATTCTTATTTTTGTTTTACACATACAGCAGCAGCAGCAAGTCTTCTTTCCTTTTATTTGAGCTTTACCTGACACTTCCACTCCACTACATTTCAGAAAATATATTGTACTTTTTACTCCACTGCATTTACTTGACACTTAATGAAAAACTTGACTTTTTGGTTTCATCTTTAACTACTGTTAAAGATGAAACCAACCCTCATGTCATGTTATCTCCCATTTATCATTTCATAACCCCTAAGATTTATCTTGTGACCTTTTAGAGGGGCACGTACCTTAGGTTGGGAACCAGTTAAGTAAAGTACAGAACAGTAATTAAATGTATTAAAATATATCAGTTACAGGGGCCATTTTTATGCAAAAGGAGAATTTTCACTTTTGATACTGTGCTGCAGCAGGGTCTGTGAGACCCCAAAGACAATGTGAACAAAACACAGGGGTTTAAACTAGTCTGCTGTCTTTACTAAAGTAAAAGAGAGTGAAGGTAGGTTAGGACTCTTTTCAAATGTGGGGGTTGAATAAAAATCCATTTAAAAACATCATCTGAAAACATGGGGTCACAGGGGAAATAGTTCCTCTGTCTCAGGGTGTGTTTGCAGGCCCTTAACCTTTTTAATCACAGCTGATGCAGAGAGAACAAACTATAGTCACACAAGGCTTGAAGCTTTTCTCTTAATTATGAATCTGAAGTGTTTATCAGGAGAATTCAAAATGGCGCTAATTTGACGGTTTCCACAACAACAACAGCAACAACAACAACTACAACAAAAAAGCACCGCAAATATTTTCTGGTGATCAGAAACAAGCGCTGTGGATTGGCCATAAAATGTCCTCTCTGTGAATAACATCTCATACCCTTTGCCACTTGTAGTCTCCGAATCGGATCCTGCGTCCCATCTAACGGGTTATTTTTAGGGCTCACTTCACTAAATATAACACGCCTCGATCATTTGTCATCGCGGCACAACAAGTAACATTATCCCATATTGCCCTTTTTTTCCCTTGCCCACCGGCTGAGTTGGATGAGAGGTGTCGGATTTTAAGCTATAAAAGGAGGGGACGCAACACAAGAGCCTGACACTCACCATCCGGACTGGAGCCTGCAAAGGTAGGAGATGAAGACGGCTTATCTCTAACTAAGATAGTTTCCACACTAAAGGGAACATTGATTCCAGGTCAAAATATTTTAGTCAGTTTTTACTCAGTGTGTTTTTAAAAGGGGAAATTGAGCAGCTTTAATAAAAAATGTAAATAATTTATTAATTTATTTTTATTGTGTGTTCTGAGTCGTGTCTGATGCCCAGCATTTAATTAGAGTGTGTGTTTTTTTTTTCCTTAGGTGGCTTCTTCAGCGACAAAAATGACTATTTGGTGCAACTCCTGCAAATGTCCTGTAAGGGCTCCGTGCACCTCTCATCGTCTGCCTGAGGATGACCGCCGCTCATTCTGCAGAAGGATCAGGTCAGTGAGACCCCGCTCCCTTCTCTGCCCCACGTCCCCCTAGTGGCTGAATCTGCACAAGCCTGTCGAGGAAACTGACACCCAACTCTTCTGCAGTGTGCAGTGCACGCACCCCAGGGCGAACTTAATCCACTTCTCTCCAGTCTGCAGCCCTGTATGTGATACATACTAATCCAGCCACAGTGATTCTGTTACTGCATTAAAGCCTCAGCCAGTTTGATTAGGTGTAGAAACAGTCTGTAAGTACATCATCAGTCCTGAGAAATCACTTTGATGGATACTGAATAATACTGCTGGGAAATTATAGTCTCTGTGAATTTAAATTGGAATAATATTAATGGTATATCCATAGACAGACTTCAAATCTCGCTCTGATATTTGTAGAGCATCCTAAAAAAAGACCACACATTATCTGTGTTCTAATTATTCTGGATCTTTTTTGTTAACATAATGTACTGGGATTCAATTATACAATACAGTTGTCCTTTTGTGGCACTTTCTGTGTGCTTGTGACGCGGGGCGCCCCGCTCCGAGGACACCCACTTAATAAGGCAATGAAGGGAGCAGCAGAAGCCCAGCCTCCCCTTTGTGTGCGACGCCCACGCTGAAGCCCTTGCAGCTATAAAAACCCCAGGCTCTCTGTGGATGGGCCCAGACAGATACTGATCACACAGACAAAGTCTACTGAGAGCCCTTATTTCTGCTGCAGGCACAGCAGTTTCTCATATCAGCCGTTTCCATAGGAACCCTCGATATTCAAAATCTGCTTCAGCGCGTTGGGAAGAGACACCAGGCTGAACTGTGAAAAAGAGGCTAGATCAGTTCAGACCAATTACTCTTTTTTGTCTTTCTTTTTTTTTTTTCTTTTCACACTTGTCCCATGGTGGAGAGCGACTTCAGGCAGATTTTTTTGAAATGAAAGTGTGGCAGTAGTGACAACTCTGGCTCCCCAGATTTAGTTCCCTCAGTTTTCTTCCAACCTCTGACCTCAGCGACCATGGTCTCTCACAGATCCACCAAAGGAGCATCCAAAGCCCGACGGGACCACATCAATCATGAGATCAGAAATATGCGGGCTCTGTTGCCTATCACCCAGGAGGACCAGGAGCGTCTCTCCTACCTGCACTCCATGGCAGCCATCTGCACCTACATCAGGAAGTCTGTTCTCTTCCAGGGTAAGTCTGCAAACTTTGGCTACACTCATTCTTTAATGCTTTTTGACCTCCGAGCTAAATTCACTGTCGGAACAAAATTGGACTAAGTTTGCAGTGCTTGAGGGAATATATCAAAGATAATAGCTGTGACAATCTGCAGAGGTGCACACAGCGTAACCAAGCTGAACTCACTCTGTCCTTTCTCAGGACTCCCAGCTGGGGAGAGATCACACTGCTCTCTGCCATACGAGGCCTTTCTTCAAGCCCTGCATGGCTTCATCCTGGTCACTACCACCCATGGGAGGCTGGTCTATGTGTCCGAAAACATAGATGAATATCTTGGTCTGTCCATGGTGAGTCTGTTAATATAGTATAGAGTATATAGTACATTTTTACCACCTAACTGTTGCACACTGGACTTTAATCTTTTGTGTCTAATGGTAAAATCTGTAACTTTAACAGATTGATGTGCTTCAAGGAGACACATTCTATGACATGGTGGAACGATCGGATGTTGACACTGTTAAATCAAACCTGGACACAGAAAACGACTCATCATCAGGTAACGTGAAAGACTTTAAAACATCTATGTGTAGCATTTTAAGCTCCGACTGTGTATAATTACCACAAATATAACAACAGAGATTGGTGGCCTCATGTTGCCTGTACACTCAGTGGCCACACTGAGCCCAAAAGCTTGACTCCTTTTGTGCCACCTTTCTTTCTTTTTGTGCCATAAATCAATTTTCCCCAAATTCGGACCAAGTGACTCATGATGTAAAATGTTATAAAGAAGCTGGAAAGCAGAAAATGACAGATTTACAGGAAGTGCACTGCTTTTTCAAACTTAAAACAGTCCTACGTGATCTACATAGAAACCTCTTTTCAATATTCAGCATTTTTTTTAGAGTTTTAATACTAAACCACCATGTTTTCTTCCTTCAGAGAGGAGCTTTATATGTTGTATGCAAACCTCCAAAGCCTTCAAGCTGCAACACGGCAGCTGCTGCTCCATGCTGGTCAGAGGGAGCTTCCAGTCCTTTCCTCAGCCCTGTCCGTCCTCCTCAGCAGCCCCTCCCGCTACTGAGCCTCTCTTTGTTGCCCTCTGTACCCCCACAGTGAACCGCCTGAGGAGCTCTGACTCCCACCTCTGTCACAGCTTCAACAGCGTCCACAGACTCGATATGACCTTCACTCAGCTGTCAGAGAGGTACATTTATAGTTCCCCCTTTAAACAGATATAATCAAAATATTCTCATTTTAGTTACTGACTAACATTTATGGGACTTTCTTTTTCAGTGTTTTATATTTTTTGGGGTATTCAGCAGAGGAAATGACTGGTCGATCATGGTACAGTCTCATCCACCCTGAGGACCTTTCGTTAAGTGCAGATTCTCACAGAAGTTTAAGTAAGTGTACAATGCCCTGCAGGAAAACTTGTGCTGTATTACGCTGAATACTTAGACAACAGCCCATGGCTGTGATAAACAAGTTACATTTCCAAAAACAAAACATAAATATAAAAAAAAAAAATAATTAAAACTTTTTAAGTTATTGATGCCTGTGGAAATTAAATTTAATCATAGATATTGTGGTGCAGGGAACTTTCTTTATGAATCAAGCAGTCTGTAAGTCTTTAGGGGTAATTTTCTCCCTCTTAATCTTTTAATCTTGCACAGTTTCTGAAAAGGTTGGAATCATCTCAGACTGCTCCACAGGGACATTAAAAAAAGATGAACAATTACATTTTAAAAAGTGAGAACAAAAAAATTCCATTTTCATTTTTTTTTTTTGGTTCGTTGATTTTTCAGGCACATTTTAAGACAGGCACTGATTTCATTGTGTGCATGTCATTCTTGGTGAGCAAGCATGATGATAACCACCATCTGTCCTGTCCGCTCCAGTGCAGACAGACGATGGCTTCCAGGTAGAGATGGTGCTGAGACTCCAGTGCGAGGATCTGTCATGGACCTGGATCTACATTCGAGCTAACAAGGACTCTGAGTGTCAGGGCATCAGCTGCACTAACTACATCATCAGGTGTGACAAACTTCACTTTTCCTGCAGAGTGTAAAAAAAAAAAGATTCAGAGCTTTTCAACACATAAAACCACTGACTTATAACATGTTGTTCTGTTCTTGTAGCGAAACTGAGGCCAGGTTTCTGCAGAAGAAAATCAGCCGAGATGCCTTCAGGCCTTCATCTCTGGCAAATTCCTGCCACTTTGCGGCTCAACAGGCGCCCCGCTCTCAGACCCTAAACAACATTAAATGTTTTAAGAGGCAGAGGACATCTGACAGCCAAAGTGAGGAGCCAAGTTCCAGAGTTAGGAGGGAGTCGGAGCAAGACATACGTTATGTAGCGTGTGCCTCGTCTCAAGGCGATAGCTCCCCTGTTCCTTTGAGGGACAGTCCTGCTCTCTTCACCCCTCCCTACAGCCCAGCCTCCTCCAGCTCCCCTCTGCAGCAGGAGGAGCTCGGCCATGACCTCCTTATGGACGTGCATGGATACAGAGATCAGCTGCTGTCCTCCCCTGAGGGCTCTCCCTCCTATTACTCCTACCCAGAGGCAGCGCTCACCTGTCACCAATCACCCTCCGACTCTCTCCCTGCAGCATCTGAACAAACCTTTGACCAGGGAGCCTTTGGTGTGCTCGCTGCCCACTCTCCGCTCTCCTCTTCATCTCCAACGTATGATTTCCAAGGTTGTACATCTGATGCTCGATTAGTTCCAGACTGCCTGTCTGCGTCTGACATGTGCGAGAGCCCAGTGGACTGTGCTCTGCATCAAGACGATTTCAGCCTCCTAGAGCAGCCAGAAGGGGGAAGCCTCGTCCAAGTGCATCATGTGCCCCACCACATGCTGCCTATACATTCCAGTCTTCTCACCCCGAGCCAGTCTCCCGCATCCACAGAGTCTAACCAGTACAATGAGAGGGAGCAGGCAGAGATCAGTATTCTGGCACAGCAGATCTCCTCCCTGGCCAGCAGCTTTGACATGTATCACACCCTGAACCCGCTTCAAAATGTGACCCAACCTGCAGCTACCGACGCCCTGCCTTCAGCCTGTGACTGGCCCCGTCACCCTGCTCTCCCCTCAGTCCTTCCTCTTAAGCGTGAGCTGGTCATTGATGACGGCGTGTTCGACAGCATCCTGAAAGACCTGGACATGGTCACGAGAAAAAGCAGCGTGTCCGGCCCCGCTGTTCTGCCGTACGGCTACCAGCAGGGTTTAGTGTGCAGCAGGAGCGGGCCCCGTCATTTGGAACCCCTCGGTCTCTCCGTGGGCAACCCGGAGGACCCGCTGCCTGCGGAGCAGTTCACTGCCATGGATACCTTCAGTTTGCATTTGGGACGCCATGACCAAAACACTGGGTTGCATCAACTCAATCACTATATGCAGAGTAGTCTTCAGCAAGGTAATTTCTACCAGTACAACTACATCATTAATGATATTCTGCTTTGATATATAAAGGTTACAGACATTGAACTTGCATGTCAATAATATTATTTTCTTCCTCCTTCCAGATGGACTTGCTAAAGAAAACCTGTACTGAAATAAGTCTGTGACTTTCTGTACTACCACTTGTATGACATATTGTCAGGGCAATCTTCCTTCGCTGGATTCAAAGAAGAATGTGAGCAAACTCATTTAAAGGACATCTTTGCTTACACACTGTTATCCCCCCAAATGACTTATGACTTATGACTGAATGTAGAAAAGGAATCTAAAGGATTCTGTACTGTTCAAGACTGCAGTTTTGTCTTCATTCCTCTAGACTGCTGTCAACTGCGTTTAACATTTTGCTGATGTTTTATATTTTATGAAAATGGTACTTTTTAAACTGTCAACACGCTGAAATGAGGGTATATTTTTCTTCTAATACTGAATGACCACAGTTTACTATTGAGCACTTTATCATATCGTTACCGCAAGAATTTTATAAATGAGAAGATGTGCTGTTTAAAGGGATATTTCCTAGATTGCAAAGCTACCTGGATGAGCTATTATACCCAAAATCAGTCCTTATGGCAAAGAGCCATTTTTAAATACTTGTTTTTAGGTGCCTTAAAACATGTAGGCAAGATTCTTATCAGTTTGCTAAAGAAAATAATATTTCCAGTCCTTACTTTTGAAGGATTTTTTTTTCTCAGTGTGCCATTAATGCTTTCAAGCTGTTATGAAGAAAGAAAACAACCTCAGTCAGCGAGCGCTGAGATAATGATGATTGTGAATTCAACACCTACCTCAGTGGTGCATCGAAATACATTCCAAGTCTGAATTTTATGAATTAATTGTATTTATTTGGTATTGAACACACTGACTTAACTTTAATCACTTAACAGTTTGAAACTTATGTTCCTTAATTCCAGATAAATATTTTCCACGGTACTGGAACTGTAAATGTCTGAATGTTCAATGTTATTATGTTATTCCTGCAATTTGCTTCGAATGTTTGCAATTTAAATAAATCTAATAAAAAAAAAAACACATTGGGTCTTGTGGTGTATTAATTAGGATATTAAATGTATTTTCTTCCTCAAAAACTCATTGCAGATGTACAATTTCCATAACTTTTGAGTTTCACAGTAAATATAAGTAATACCTTAAACTCAGTCAAATACCACATGTAACTTTGATTCCATTAGTGCCAAGCTTGTATACCTGCCTGACTGAGAAGAAGCAGTGAGGATAATTTGATTTTTTTTTTTTTTTTTGGCCACTTGGGTTAAGCAACACCAAACAACCAACAAGTCTCACAAATCCAAGTCCAAACTTTGATGTCTGTTTTAACCCCTGAGATGAACATCTGGCTGATAAATTCTTGATAGTGGCTTAACTTTGTTTGTCTGCCATTTGGTGCCTAGCAGGATCACATGTGACTGGTTTATCAGA
Organism: Toxotes lorentzi; assembly: GCA_037833715.1. NCBI lineage: Eukaryota > Metazoa > Chordata > Actinopteri > Toxotidae > Toxotes > Toxotes lorentzi. Next base: position 16,681,299 of record JBBMJY010000003.1, read on the forward strand.
GGTTTTTTCTCTAAAAACAGCTGCGAACTGTGGCTGGGAACTGATGAGAGCAGTGAGAGTGAACCAAAACAGTAAAGTTGTGGGCCATAAAACCAAAACAATGGACTGCAAGACCCTGAAACAGTCCATATAGCTGAGGGAAAGTGCAGTAGGGTAATAATTCTTCACAGGTTCATCACTACAAACGACACCTAACACTTAACAACTTGAGTCATCGATAATACAAAAATATTGATCAGCGCAGCTTTAAAATACACCTTTTTATGGGAACAGTTATTTACCACAAATGGGTCTACTGTGTATTTTTTATGAACACTTTCTCCATATCTGATCAGACTGTGGCTGGATAAACAGCCCGAGCACAGCGTCCACTGGGCTCCTCAGGGCTGCATTGATTTTTACATATTGTGGCCGGTCAGACCAATGAGAGCGTATAAACCGTACACAGAGGAATCAATTACATGTTTGGACCGATGTGCACAGTCAATGCATAAATGAATAGTTGGACAAAGAAGTGAATTGACTGGGAGCTGGGGTGACTGATGGATCGCCATGGTTAAAAAGAGATGTAGCTCCACAGATGCACCCGGTCCACGTGCATGGATGTGGAACAAAAAGCTCACAGGGGGCACTACAGTCATGCGGCTGGTGCAGTGTGTGCAATGCAGAGCCCCCATGTTTTTCTCATGCAAGTTCAAACCGCCACTAGATGGAGTGAAAGCTCCAACAGTTTACCACTAACACATGTATCTGCATGCCATCGGTGTAATATTACTTAAACAAGCTTGAAATAAAGTGAAGGAGTGTATGTGTGTGTGTGTGTGTCTGTATGAGTGCCAATAACAGCACAAAAGGACATCATTCAGTGTGTTCATGAGCAAACAGTCCAGATGCCTAGTATTGTCCACAGAGACCTAATTAAGAGTGATGTCTGTTGAAGGGTACAGTGGCAAATAAAGTTCCTAACAAGTCCCCACATCTGCTCTACTCCAGTCTTCCTGCATCACTCGGCGATACCTGGAACAATAATGATTTCCCCGAGGCGTGGTGACACCAGGTCCGTGGCATCAGCGCATTTGCCCATACCATAGAGAGAGAGTGGGAATCCACCTTTTCACTTCACTGACGCACACACACAGTGAATGCTCCTAACACTCTCATGTCTCTACAGATTACACAACAGTGAAGAGAGTTTGGCACTTTTCTGTCGCTGTGGTTACATGATTATTATTAGATTGAGCATGGCTGCGTGTGCAGGTGTTTGTGATTTGTGACTTAGAAATCAACAAAAGTATTATGACATCATTGTTGCTAATGGTGGAGGTAGTGGTAGCAGCAGATCAGAGGCTGTGCGAGGCTGAAAAGGATGTTAAATACAGAGAATAAAGAGAAGAACACTGTGGATTTGAAGATAAAGATAAAAAAAGACATACAAACAGATGTACATGTGTGATGTGTATATATATATATACACACACACACACACACACACACACACACACATATTTAAATAATATGAACTTACTTTATCTCTATAACTTGGGTTACTGTATCACTTAATTTCACAGGCGGCCCTCCTGTCTCCCTGATATTAAATTAAAATGATATGAGATTAAATTAGTGGTGAACTACTGTATGAGCCTGCCAGTGGAAGTGAATGATGAAATGCATTCAGATGATGCTGCGACTCGTATCTGGTATCTGAGAATGGCATTTGGGGGCTGAGGACGATACCATACAGTAGAAGTGACAAAAGAGAGACACAGGCAAACCTGTCATCTGCCCTACTTCAGTCGCTCCTAAAGTGCTTTCTCAGGTGGATGGCTGGAGGGCAGATGCTGAGGGAAAAGCGCATCACTGCAGTTAAACAGGGCAGCTCATGGATGAGATTCTTTTCAAAGTTGTGCCTCCCACAAGCAGCTAGGTCTTCATAACCTGCCTCACAGGTGGCTTCTCACAAATGATTACCTCATTTACTTGCAAAGAAAAACTCTCCAAATTGAAAGTCTCACTGATTTCAGACAACAGGGCCTCAGGTGGTGCTGCCGTGTCTTCGTTTATTTACCGGCTTCATGCTTTTATTGTCACTGCAACCAGGCTTGAGGGCTCTATTGAAGGCTTATCTTGGGGTATACATTTATTGTGAAATAGATGAAGATGTGGAAAGCTATCCAGCTAAGAATGTGATTTGTCTATTTTGCTCCGGGATTGTTTGGCAGATGGAAACAGGTGACACATACGATAGCCGCCAAGGTCACAGAAACAGTGCACGCTGGCATGAGGGAGACCTGAGCTGTTATTGCATGTTAACCCGGGCCCGCCTTTTTCATTCTCCACACTTCATGAGGAGATCTTTCTCAGTGTGTAATTCATTTTCTCCTTGTCTCAACGTACAAAACAGCCAGACGTTTGTTTTGGCTACATCACATTTCCATGTAGATAACGTTCTTGTCCCACTTTTCAAAGGAGGCACATCACCTGACTGGTGTTGGCTCAGTCAGCGCACAGTGACACTGTAATTGGGTTAAACAAAAAGACCCAAAATAGACTGCAGCCTGTTCCTCCTGTTGCCATGCCTGAAACCACGGCTCTGATTCAACGCTGGATCCCAGTCATGCAGAGTCAACATATCCTGTTGATATTCATGAGAAAAAGGCCAGCCAACCAGGGAGAAGAATGCAAACGGCAGCCTGACAGCAGAGCCTACTTGCATATGAATGTTTATTTTCTACTGTTCTCTCACAGGGAGGAGTTGGCTGCTTAAGGCAAAGCCCCTGTCCACAGAAAAGACATCCCACTGTGGCAAGATTTGATAAACACGTTATCCTTTGTAGATGGAAATTTTTGTTGTACTGAAAAACAAAAAAAACATGTTCCCATATAGGATTTTGAAGTAGGAACTTTAGAATACGTGCCTGGATGTGAGATTTTGCTTTACCCAGCCAGATTTACATGGGTTTACATGCAAGCTCTTTTTTTTTTTCCTGCAGAAGCAACACTACTAGTTTAGGGAGGAAAGTCTCTCAATATATTGTGCATTTAGGCTCCATAAGCTCAGCCTCCAGCCTTCAGAAAATCAATGCTCTGTGCTGGAATTCCAATACACAGCAGCACATAGGTGGATCTCTGTAAGATGCAGTTTGATTTTTCAGCCGTTGCTGTTGTTCGTGCAGTGATGTGGGTATTTAAAGTAACTAGCGAAAATGGCAGTGATTGCTGATTATAACCCGCGTGCGGCTGTACAGCCGGAAATGCACCATGGACCGTAGGCTATACTGTACATGTATACAGGGCATGTAACATAAACATGTTTATCTCTCCACTTCTGCGGAACCCCAGGGGTAAACACAAATAAACACGAAAGACTGCAGCTCAGCTCATGGAGGGCTCAGGGAGGGCTAAAAATGATTTGAAAAGCAATTAATTAACTGAAACACTATTAGGACTTTAAAATAAGTAAACGACTTCATTAATAAACTGAGTCAAATAAAAAAGGATTTATAAATGACAAAACAATTCATCCATAGCTAATTTAGAAATTAGTATTAATAATTAAATGGTGGAATTTGTAAATCAATTCGATGACCCATTTTTTTTTTAAAGGTGGAAATGCAACTAGATAGTTAGCAGGACATGCTAACGCTTGCCGCTTTGGATCGAGCAGGTAGACACACTGTTTAATCCAGTCCTTATATATTTTTTTTCTCTTGATGTTTGGTTTTGGAAAGGCTAAAATAAAATACCACTCCGAACTCTTTAAAGCTTGACAGGAAGCACACTGTTTTCAGCAGGAGTTTAGTGAATGGTCCACTGGTTCCCCCTTTACCTTTTCAAAACTTATGTGGTATTTTGTAGTTTTGTTATGGCTAAATTTTGCTCATCCACTACAGGATGTAACAAGGCTCAACATTGGCTCTCCCTGAATTTGTTATTAATGTCCACCCACATTTGCACAAATAAATGACATGTGGAGGTTTATTTTGTAATTTTTTTTGTAATATCTGATGCAAGTTAATGTTGCTGTATCACTGTGAACAACAATGATGTTTCGGGCATCAGTGCTGCCCACGCCGGGATGCAGTAGGTCACATTTCTTTAATGTGTATAAGTCTCTGTTGTGACATGTCATACAACAGTTGTTGTATGACATGTCATTGGTTTGTGACATTGTCATTGGTTTGTGTTTTAATGTGTGTGTAGCATTTTCATTTTCATTCAGAGTCATTGTTACTGGACTGATCCAACTTGACTGGCAGGAGTGTAAAATTATATTGGCTTTTTTTTTTTTCCTTTTTCTGTGTGACTGTGTGTGTGTGTGTGTGTGGGTGAGTAGATGGTTCTTTAAAATTCATTACAAATCATCAGACCTTTTTCAACGCTCAGTTAGCTTGGGTTTAGCCCTCATTAATAATTCTGACGGTGCAACTCATTCAAAGGGCACAAGGCCTCAGCTCATGAATAACAATATTCAAGACACAATATTCAAGTCAAATGTTTTGCTCAATTCTTCTTATTTTGAAAGGAATTTTAAAGCATAATTGTTCAAACCCTCATCACCAAAAATTCCTCTCAAGCTTTTCTTTCCACTCTCTGGAAAACGTTTGATCTACACGTTCAGATATTCATTGTTTGCCGTGCAATTATTGCCTTTCACGCCCATCAACAGCAGAGTTTTGTTATTGCTGAACACAGTGAGGTAAAGAACATTTCTGTTACGTTTCTGAACAATGCACGCTCGGCAGGATACTTGTGAAGTTCTTGTGATTAACATATGTGTTGTGAAGATATTAATATTTCTGAATAATGTCATACTGTGCTGACGAAGTGGAATGACAGTAAACGCAGCGGGAGCAGAATCTTTCCACTACAGATGAAGCGTCTCCCTCTCTGAGGCACTTCAAACCGACCATGAGGAAAACTTTGGGTGACGCTGGGGACAAGGCAAAACTCTTGTGGTTTCACAGCTAAATATACTCAGCCTGGCGGGGGTCAGTGTGTGGGTGATCTGAGATGCTGTTTGGAGGATGGAAAAACAGAGCGAATGACGTGGCGAAGATAAGCAGCGAGAGAGCTTCCCTGCACACTCTGGTGACATTTTTTATTTTTTTTTATAATCATTCGACCTTTGCAAATAAACACATAAGCATCTAAAACTACTCTCCACCACTACTGAGCAGCACTTCATTCATTCGTTATCTTGAGGGATTTTACCTTTGTTTTTTGCTGTTGTTTTATTTATTTATTTTTAATGTTTGTTTGTGTGAAAAATGCATGCTGCGTAGTAGTGGATGACAGACTCTAAGTGCCTTTGTAAATGTACGAAGTGTTCCAGATAAAAAGATCATTGTACAACAAGATTTATTCATGATGAGGTATTTCATCTTCATACTGCAGTCACAAATGTTCCTGTGTTCAAGCACAAAGAATATTGCAGTATATTACCATGGAAACGGTACAGTGCCAAGACCACTATAGGTAATGTTAAACAGACTGAACCTCAGCATCATGGATGATATTGTCAAACGTCAGATTATTCAGGCTTTTACAAAGAGGGTGTTCTATGAAACAATGAAACAAACCACCTTGTACTTCATGTAAAGAAACACAGAATATTTCCTGTGATTTGTGAACCCTGTCCTGCTTTTTATTTATTGGCACTTTTTATCTTTTATCCTATATCCTCAACTCAATAGCACGTTACATGTAAAACCCATTTTAAAAGACAAGAAGAAACGAGACCTATCCATTTAGCTCATCACTATTTAGCTCATTCCAGCTCTCGCTAATGATTATAATTGTGGACAGTGCTGCCAGGGTGACAATTTGGCATTACCTGCTCATTAATCTATTAATTTTACACTCAGATTAATGTGCCGACTGTGATCCTGGTGACCTCTGTTCTGCAGGGACCTCAGTCACATGCTCAGGTCATGCTCACCTCCTCCTACAGACCATAGCGCTGGACCAACTGTACAAGAATCTCAGCTACATGGAAGAAAAAAACAAACAAAAAAAAAACCCTGAATGACTAATAATGTAGCTCGGGCTGACTGCCAAATGGAAAATAAAGATGTAATTAGAAAGTAAAATGAACATGGATTTGCTACTGTACACATATTTTATTGTGCATTCCCAGAGCACATGGAGCCTCACATACAGTCCTCGTGTACACAAATGGCTTTGTGCTCCAACATACAAAAATCAATGACGATTTCACACAGCTAATGAAACATGATCTCTTTGGATTCTGGATGGGAAAGCAGTTGATTCGCACTAAATAAACCCCATTCAGTGTTAGAGCAGTCACTTTGCCCTCTCAGCAAGCCTAGTTTTATTGAATAAATCTGAGCTCCTCATGGGTGTCTTAAAATACTCGTAGAGACAGAGCCAGACAAAACAGAGCCTGCAAAACATTTTCCTTCCACTACCCTCGCTTCGTCGCTTCTCTGTGGGCCACTTTGGGTGTGTGCATGTGTGTTGCCGCATGACACTTGTGTTCTTGTGTTCATTTTCTAATCTCAGGTTTATGACTTGGGCTACACGGGTTCAGGTGTCTAATGGGAGCTCAGATGATGAACGCTGATGCATTGACACAAGGATGATTTATAGTACAGTAGTCACTGGAGGTGTGCTCTGCCTGTGCCACCCGGGGAGATGCCTTCCATCACATCTCATTTGCATTCACTTGATTTCTGTGCCGCCGATGACTCACACCGCTAATGAGGCACCCACAGGACAGGAGAGCGCTCGGCTCACAGTTACACTATTGTTTTATCCTCCACTGCAAACATGTGCACGGCTCCTCACCACAGTCTGCATGGAAGCTGTGTTTGATCTGTCAAGATGCATGAGAGTTATTAGAGATGTTTCTTATTACAGAGGGTCATATGGTTGTGTGAACAGACTGCACACAGAAAGAAAAAGGGATTCGGGAAAAACAGCCACAAGGGTTCAGTAACATTTCAAACAAGTGTTGTGACTACTCTGTGACTGTGACATTACTGTGACATACAGTTGCTCTAATTGCATCCATGTGCCATATTTTGATGTCCCATTTCCTGACATGTACATGTAACTATATCACCTACTCTTCCATCACATATTTTTTAACTCTTATAACTCTTATTACTGTTCACGTGACAGTTCAGAACAATTTAACCCTTTCGATCAGTAGCATTAGAGCTCAGTAAAATCTGTAATAGTAACGTAAAAGATACGTTTACATTACATTTATTGATTTAGCATACGTTTTTGTCTAAAGTCTTGAACAAATGATTAGTAGTGTGAGGACACAGCAATAAATATGCAAAACACACACACACTCACTCACATTTTCCTGCAGAGTCCAAAACTACTAAGTGTGATCTGCCTCCCAATGACTTAGGACCCTGCAGAACACTCTGCCATTTTGTTACTTTAATACAATAATGTTTTCATTAAAAATCCTTCATTTACATTTGTAAATCTTGATCTCCAGTTGTGTATTATAATACACACTTTTGTGAATACTATCAGGACCACTCCATGTCCACAGCTGTATGAACAGTGGAGGACAGAGAAGCAGCACAAGGTTTCATCGCTCAAACCTCTACAGTGGTTTCTTTCCCCTTCATTCTTTCTATCTGCCCTATAAAGCCTGCCCTAATAATAAAGCAGCTCACTGCTGTAGAAAAAAAAACCTTTGTGAAGTCAAAGTGAGTGTGTAAATTGAAATTTACGAGTCTAATAACAATGCACGGCGACATTTGAATAATTTCCCTCTCATATCCTCTTTAGCTGTGATCCTCAGGTCATTCTTCACAGGGGAAATAATTGTTCTGTTGGTTTCTCCTCAACAATAAAGACCAGTGGCAAGAACACAATTAAAACTTTCCTGCAGAGGTGAAATATTGACCAAGTCTAATTATGTATAAGGTAATAACATCAGAAAATACGTAATAAATAAGTATAAAATAAGTGTATAGAAATATTTAGTAACGCTATACGTAATGCTCTACGTGCTATACATGCTAATCCACAGTTGTAATATTAAATGCCTTGCTCTTCCACATTTACAGTTTTTTTTCATATACTTACAGCAGCTATGACTAATATTTCTTTATTAGTAAAGGATGAAATGATTACATGATCGTACAAGCAGTTTCTGGATCTGACGTAATAGCTGCGGCGGTTTTCTGGCCTGCAACTTTTCTGTTTGTTTATTCACTCTCGCTCTTCTCGTCAGTGCCGTTTCCAGATGTAGCAGGCAGTGTTTTTTATTGACGTAGCTCTGAAAACCACAGAGGCGTTCCCTCATGTTATTGCATATTGGGATACTTGCACACAGTGACCCAGTAACAGTCAAATCTACAACCAAATGTAAAAACTCATGTTTAGTGTCTCTTTGCTGGCTTTTCACCCTCACGTGATACAATACGTAGCATTTCTAAATATGAACTATTTAGAAGTGAAAAACGTGCAAATCCCACCCCAACATCTCACTGACAGTCACAGCATTTCATCAGATATTACAACACACAAAAAATCTTTCGGCATGGTGCAACTCTCCCCTACATATCTGTGCTGTGATGTCTTGATGGACGGCGTGTTCGCTCTGCCTCTTCCTCTGTGTCTACCTGTCCCTCTGACTAATCACGCACTTTCTCATCCATCCTTCTGTATGAGTGAGATGTTTTCCCTCTTTGGTGTCTGTACTCAGTGTCTGTGGTTGTGTATGGAAAACCTTGTGTGTAATAAATGACGGCTGAGGAGTTGCACCCGTGGGCTACATTTGAAAACGTGATGAGCTGCACTAAAAACTGAGGATGAACATGTTAAAATAAATTTTTGTGGCGTTATGACAATACAGAATACTTGAAACCTTTATATCTGAAAGAATATGAGGGTTGAAAGCAACAAGAGATGCTGAGAAAACTGTATTCAAAATCAGCAATATTATTTATTATTTGAGTTCACCTCATTTTGAGAGTGCAGTTCTTTGCACCGTGGACGTATTTTTAGTTGAACTGTTACCCTAATTTAGACATCACATACTATATCTAAAGTGGGCTGTGCTCTCCTGTGGTGTGTGGCATTTCAGTCACAGTACCTTTACTGGAGGAGAGCAGGTTGTGACTGACAGCTTTAGTGGGTGGTAAGGATGTGTGTGTTCCCCTGAGCAAGACGTGCAGCAGTCCTCACCGCTCCGTGACTTTTCCTCTCCTATCGATCAGGGCCAGTTAGACCATGTCTGTCCATATGAAAGGTCACAGGCTCTTTTTATGGCTCCGGTGTTACTGTGGACAGACACTAGTAGCCGCTTACATACATAAAAGCCTGTGGAGAGGCATATATTGCTCTGGATGTTCAACTGCAGCCCTTTATAGGCCGCCTCAGGGACTGAATGGAAGGGCTTTGAATCCTCTGACACATCCCCACCAACAGTCACTTATTAAATGAGAACGACTCCATTGAGGAAGGAAATGCAGAGTTCATTTTTCCTTGCCTTGTACCACAGCTGATGAAATTACTCTGTCCCCTTCTCTCGGCCGCAAGAATCAAATATTAATTACAGTTAATCAAACTTTGCAGATTACAAAGGAATGGAGAAAGGGTCAAAAATTGGACCAGTGCACTCCAAGTGCTCACAGGCTTCATTCAAGGCATGTTGGTGCGTTTAAAGTGCTGAACGGCTTTTTGCTGAGTTTGAAATTTTGGAGTATTAGCAAGTTATTAACTTCCCCTAATAGGAAAATCCTGCTCTTGGAATGCAAACGAGGTGAGAGAGCAGTTAGGTGACAATTATAGCATCGCTCAGCCACTCATGGGATAATAACGATATATTCATTCATGCAGAGGGTGAAACGGCCTCCGTGTCCTTAGACGCTGATCTAACACGGACATGTCAAAAGTCCGTCCAGAGTTTTCTGTAAGTGTCTAGTCATGAAATTGAATGCCACGGGTCATAAAGAGTTGTTAGTTATTGAAAAAAAAACACCAGGGGATTCCCGTTTGTGGCTGTCATGAGAGGCTTGATGAGGATGGCCGTTTAATGATCATTGCTGGCTCATCAGGGTTGGGTCATCTTTATTCATGTCGCTATTGATTTTACAGGGATGATTTTGTAATTGTGAAAACATGCAGCGTCAGGTGCATAAATCACCTTCCTTTAAACAAAAGATGGCAACTTATGGCAAAGTTTGATATTTTGAAAAACCCTTTGTCTTCATGGTTCTCCTAAAAACATTTCCTAAGACATTGAAGAAAAATTCATACCAAAGGATGAAGGAGGGTTATTTCTCTACATGCTGAATGGTAGAGTTATGTTCTACAAGTAATTAAAGGAGAATTACATGTAGACCTTAGCTCTGCATATAAAGGAGAATTACATGCAGAGGTAATGTAATTCTCCTTCTACCTTTTTTCCCCCATCCTGGTGGCATTAAAATGTCTGCTGGCGCCATCATTAGGTCAAAAATTTTCATTTCTCCATGACCATACCTTCAAATACGTTACCTCCTCAACATCAGCATGGTAGCATGCTGACTTTACCATTTATAGAGCCATTAGCATGGCTGTCAACTCTTTTCCCCCTTAAGACAGGGACATTCCTTAGTGTGAATTACATGGCTGGATAAATACAGTATATTAGTCTGGAGAGATGAGTGAATTCTCCTGAAATAAACTGTGATAATAAAGTGCATTTAGTCAGGCTTGCTATTTACAACGTGTCTGCTAAGTTCGTGACAGAAAGAGATGTGATTTGTGAACAGCATGTTTGCAAATAAAGCCATATAATAAAGACAGAGCTGATGGATTGCAGTATCCTATCCAAAACTATGACCTTGTTAAATTGAAACCAATCAGAGGATGCATGACACTAAACTAAATAAATTAAGCAATTAAAGCGGCAACTGCAATCACACCAAATTTGGCTGCACAGCAGAGGAAAGCAGAGACAGTAATTAACTGGAGTAAAACACATTGTTCAGACCTGATGATGTGTCAATAAGTGTCTCTTTTACATTCTGCGTCAAATGTTTGGGAAATGAGGTGTGTGACAAGAACAAAGTGTGTGTGAGGCACAGAACAAACACACAGACACACAATACAGATGGAAAGGCGGGCGGCATCAATTAGCAGACATGTTCCACTCCGCGTGTCATGTTCGTTGCGTGTGCTGGAGTGCTCGCCATGCATCAGCTGTCCCCATTACAAAACCTCTCAGAAATGTCATTAGAATCAGTGACCTTTCAAGCAACAACCAGTGTGCTCAGAAACAATACTCTAAAGGCTCAGAAACTCAATTTACAACACATTAGATTTATTGTATGCATGTTTTCCACCTTTTTCCTGCTTCGGCAGAGTACGTCCTCCCTCCATAGGTTTTGACTTCGGCAGAATAAACAGCCATGCTATCTCTTGGTCTGAACCAAAAGACACAAATCTTCACTGGTTCTGATTGAATCTCTGATTTCTGTGTTTAGCTGACACTGCATGGTCACTGAACTGTCTGTTCGCTCTCTGTCTCGTCAGAGAGAATATTTCTCTCATTATATATGAGTAATAAGGCCCATTCAAACTAATGGTTACTAATCAGGTCACTACTTCAGAGGAATGCTGGACAAACTGTCTTAAGCCTTTGTAATGACATTACATTTCCCTTTATTCAAAGTTACAGAAGACATTTTTGTTTTTACACTGTGTAATTATACCACATATGCAGTACATCTGTACATTCTGGTATGTTACAGTTCAGCATCAAAGTCTGATCAAGCCCATACTGAGGGAAATATTAAAAACCCAAGACACCAGTATTTTACATCAAATGGAAAACTCCATTATTTCATTCACATTTTCTGTGTTTCAGCCTAAAGTTATGTGATATCTTTGAAGAAGATATCAAGGGCTGCAGTAGAATTAAAAAAAAAAAAAAACATGATTAGAGGATTGGGATTCATTCTTGACTCTTTGGGACACATACCTGTGGTAAATGTTCTAAACACAAAGTCCACTTCCTTCACTTACTTAGCTAGTTGCAGAGATTTGCTCAGATGTCATCACCTGACCAGGGTACAGGACCTTGGTCACGGGATAACATGCTCTGAGGGGAGATCATCAGTTTCATTCGCTGACGAAGGCTGTGGGATACAGTCAGAACATCAGCAGGCTGACCTTGCATTTAGGATAGTAAACACAGAATCAAAGTCAGGCCCTGTGGACAGCTGGTCGCTCAGTATTCCACTTTGGTCTAGACAAAGATATCAACAACTATTCAAGATATTGCCATGAAACTTTGAACAAACTTCATGATTTTTCCTTTGTCCATTTTCAGTTAGCAAAATGAGCAAGGCACTGCTTCTCTACCAGCTCCAGGAATACTGCTGTGCAAGTGACCTCGACCTCTGACCTCTGACCTCCATGTGGTAAGTACGCCAACAAAAAAACATTTCCTCTTCATGGCTGTCCAAAGAACATTTTTCACAAAAAGCGCCTTGGAATTAAAAGAGAGGGAACACTGAACATACTGAACTCATTTTATTATACTGGTAATCTTCTTCCTGGTAATCCCACCTCATGCTAATACCAATTTAAACATGAAGAATGAGAACCACAGGTCTGTGGGTGATCGCAGGAACACTCTCCAACTTCTTGTGTCTATATCAGTCATCTCTTTCCACAGTTTCTCATCTGGCACTAATCTCTTCAGTGGTTCTCATCCCACAGCAAACATGATTCCCTACTTAGTACCCCTCGACATCCAGAATTACTTTCACTCTGGCAGTCCACAGCAGCACAAGCAACTTATCTCAAAAGAAACTGGCACTATGTAGCTCAGCGTTTCATTCTCAGTCTTTAATATTACACTTTTCCTTCACCGAATTCGCCAAAAGTAGATAAAGAGATAATGATCGTCTGTCCTTGTTTTAACAGCACATTTCGCCCATGGATCAATTGATAGATTGGCTTGTAATTTCCCCTCTTAGCATGAGAAAGAAAGTGTGAAACAGAGGGGAGAGCATTCTAATTTGCTCTGACTGGCTCCCTCCGATGGCTCAGACAGCGCTGATGTGTCTCTAATTGATTTCCATGGCGTTCTCAGATGTGCTGCGAGAGAAGAGCGAGAAAAGTTTGCTGCGTGTTGCGCATTTGAAGGTTCCCACCAATAAAGGGCACGATGATTAGGGACTGTGCTTAAATCGTATACTGGTCTCCTTCACATCTAATCAGTCATACAAATGAAGTAAAAGTAAGCAGAAGTGATAATCAGTGGTAGTATTTATTAAGTGCCTTCACATCGGCTTTGATACAAGACTGTGAAAATTGGATACTGAAATGAATAACGAGAGAGAATATAACCTTGTAATTTGCATGTCTTCAGTCTTTAAAACACATTGAAGCTGATTGATTGCACTTAGATGAATCATCATGCTATCATCTTCACCAGTAACAGATGAGTAAAGCAAGTGATGACTGATTGATAGGAAAGTTTAAGGACAGTTTTTTTTTTGTTTTGTTTGTTTTGTTTTTAATGCTTCCAGGATATAACTGTAGCATTTTTCAGTCTTATTTGACAGACCACTTAGCCACCCAACTCCTTTCTCCAGCCACAGCGACTGAAAACCAAACCCCTGGGTGGATCTGAGTTGTCTTTTCCTCTTTAACTCTTAACAGTGTCATGCACACAGCATTTATCTTCATGTAGTGAACTGGATGGCAAAGGATTTAGGAGGGCTACTCTCAATCCATCATGGTGCCAGAAGCTCTTTTTTGAATATTAAAAAGCTATCTCCTTGATCAAATAGCTTTGGCTTTGAAACCTTACCCTTGCCAGGGTGGATATCGTGACATAGATCATATACCAGATTGAAGGATTTGTATAGAAAAGCAAAATTATGACTATGTTTAAGCTTGCAACTTGGTCACTGCACATTTTTGCAGGTTAGTAAGAGCAGGAGAAGAAGCGGCAGATTCTTTTTTGTAATCAAAAGGAAGCCAGGATTAATAACCGACAGCCCTTTTTTCATCTGGTTCTATCTAATCTTTATACCTACTTTGGCACATCAATAAACACATAAGTATGTTGTTGCCAATCGATGAGTGCAGACAGACGAACCTTTTGGCCACAGATGCCGTATCAACAGGAGCCCGGGAGATCGCTTGAGTCTCACTGCAAATTAATCCTCTGAACTCTTCACCCTGCATTCAGCACTGACCCAACATTTATCAAACATTCATAACTGCAAAGCTATTTGCATCAGCGCAAGACCTACAATCAATTCCAGGCTTCGAGAGAGGTTTACCAACTGGAGGGCTGTCAATAACTATTTAAGATTCACTGTAGATTTCCCATGCGTGAATCGACCTCCTGCACCGCGAGTCTGCTGCAGGATACACTGGTAGTGATAGCTGATGATGTGTTCCTCTGCTGGGGGCTTGGTCTGATTCAGACGTCTGTGGTCGCAGACTTGTCTCAGTCTTACCCGCAGCCAGTCATTTATTTGCTTAATATTTACCGCCTACTCTACATCAGCAGCCTCTTAATTTATACCCATTCAGAGTGTATGTGTTTTTGTAATTCTTCTTTTTCCTAAATTGTGGTGCCACTCATCTGCCTCCCAGAGAAAAGCCACAGATTTATACTCTCATTGTGTTTTCACAGCCCCTGAGCCATATTCATTATGATCAGCTATAAATACACCATATGACACACTGAGTTGCTGATTGTTTCATTACCTCTCAAAGGCTATTACAGATAAATGCAAGCAATTGGAAACTGCGCGCAAACCACTTCAGCTCAAATAGGGTCACTATGTGCATCTATCGTTTTTTTTAATAAATCAACAGTGTACGTCCCGGTCATTTTTTGGCAAACCTGAAGAGTGGCTGCGGAGCTCAGAAAGACCTGACCAGCCAAAAGTGATGCTACTGATGATACACATTGTTCTGAGTGGTGCACTTGACAAAAAAAAATGTGAGACTGTGGTTTCAGCTGCAAAATCACAGGAATTATCGAAGCAACTGATGTGAAGATGGTGTGTGTGAGTCAGTGTGGGACTGACTTTCCCTTAAAAGTCACCAAAACCAGACTCCGTTAATGGAGTCATAAGCAGTTATATTTCCCTTATTGTTCACACATATGCTGGAAGTTAGAGTGTTAACTATAGCTGACAAGAGAAATTAAGTAAATTCATCAATGATGCATCACTGTCATCAAAATGAAATTTACCTGTCTTGTTAATCACAGAGACACAATAACAAGACTAAGAGTTTACAGGCCTGCTAGCAGCCCTGTGAGGCTGTACTCATACACAGTGGTGCCCTTAAGCTAAATACTAACAAGCTTTCCATGTTTACATGTTAACATTTTTAAACTAGCAGTAGGCTGAAGCTGATGGTAATTCGTTGGTTTGTGCAGGTATTGAGCCATAAAAGAAAGCACTGGGCAGATGAGAAGTTAGACCAGATAATGGAGCTAAAAGCTTTATGACAAAATAAGCATTTTACCGTACAGTGCTAAGAACCTGGACGCAGTTTTTTCTTCTGACACCATGGACAGTGTGAGAGTAATAACACACCAGGGGATGTTTTAGTGTTTGATGCAGACAATGATCAGTTAAACAGAGAGAAATTCACAGAACATGGAAGAGACATAAGTTACCAGAAAAATCAAGCATGTGGTCACTGGGGTCAGACAGGACTATGTCGTGTTAAAGAAAAAAAAAAAAAACGAAGCTAAGAAACAATGTCTGATAAGCCGAAGCACGTATATTACATTACACCGTACTTCTGCAGCCTAACTCGCTCACTGTGTGGAGAGTTGGACCTTGAAGCAAAACCAATTATATGCAACTTAACGTTTAATTTCATCTGGTGAACTCTTACAACTTTCTGAGCAAGTGATGTATTCTGATTTACAAGAAGTCAACAGTTCACCTGGTTGCCAGTTTGATGGTTGCTATTGGTTGGTGTTTTGATTCTCAGACAGGTCATTGTGCTAAATGAAACTCTGACACTGTAACACATCACCATTCAGTTATAATGGAGGTCTTTCTGCGTAGCAGGAAGGACACTGACATTCAGTAACTGAATTAAAACTTGTTCATTTATGAATGTGCTGTAATAGCAGATCCTCTACCCAATGTACTGTTTGGTTGGAAAGTTTTTCTTGTGAAGGATTTGTTGCCAGTTAAATGCACCATAAAGCATCTTTTTGTTCTTGTCCACGGGTCACAGTTCTACACAGAAAATCTCTAAAGGATTGTTTCCCTTCCTCCTTTGGAGATCAAGTCTAAATCAACTTTAACAAGCCCCATTCTTTTGAGTGCAACTTTTAATTAGTACAGAGGGTCAGTCTGGATGTCGACAGTAACTCCCTATGAAAAGCCTTCAACCAAGTTTGTATCATTACCCGGTGTGAAGTTCCCACCTTCCTCTGCTGGAGCGCTGCCAACAGAAATGGAGCTGCTGCAGTTTTTGGTGATCTGTACACTTCAGACTGTTTAGAGGCAGAGTGTGTCTCTGGAGACGTGCTGTGTGTGCCTACAATGCAGATTCCATTTGTTACATTTTTATGGGGTTTGTTTGTGCGGCTCCTTTTTTAAAACGGACACGCTGCGAGTGAGTTTTATGTATGAATGTGTTAAAGAAAGGTGGCTGAGACCGGGAGAGCAGAGAAGGATTTAGATGAAAGAGACAGGGAGAGGTGTCCTAGTCATCACCTTTGCAGCACGGAGCATATTTCCAGCCCATGCTCTCTATTAATTTTATGCTACCTGTATTTGAGGAGCTCTATAAATGTGCAGAACAGCCAGATGATAAAATTCCTATCTCAGGAATTGCAAGGTAAGAGGAACTATTGAATTGACCTGAGATGAAGACAAATCCTGATGGCTTTCCTAATTGACTACAGGAGAACGGCACCTCTAGCATTTTAGCTCCAGCCAGAGGGAGAGAACCAGAGCTCTTAGCTTAACAGTGTTAGTGCCATAGCAGATGACATGGACTAGCTTAATACCCACATGACATACTCATCCATCCATGTTTCATACAAATGTTCCCTCTTTTCTAGCTTTCAATATTCAGTGTATTACACCCTATGTAATGTCTCTGTGCTGTTTGAAACTCTGCTGTACAGCATTTAGATAAATGTGCAGCGTTCACTTCAAGACGTTTCCCATTCCATAAGGAGGTATATAACCATTACATGACATATTTTCCCTCTCTGAAAGAAGAATATTTCTTATACTATTGCAACTCTACCTCTTCCTCTGTGGACATACTTAAACTGTGGACCGAATCTCTATGACTGAACTCACTGAACTTTGATCACTTCCCAGAAAATGATGTATGAGCTTTCCCAAAATAAAGAGGCATGAAACCTTTTTTGTGCCTTGGAAGATTATTCTCAGGGTTGTGCATTAGGTGTCTTTGGTGGTTGACGCATAAATTAATTAACACTGACGCTAATTTCAGCAGCATTGCAGTGAATCCTCCTAAGGCGGGCACCTCTCTTTCCATCTAGTCAGCGGAAAGCACATCAGAGTTGCTTCCCAGACTCAACTTTACAGCACAGAAGCCACAAATGCGGTACAATAACTTCAGGAAATAAAGCCTACATGTTCAAATCAAGTGGGACTTGTGTGAAAATGAATCTTCCACTCTCTCTGAATGTCTCAAACCTTCAGTAGTCCCGATACCTCTCATGTTGTCCACACTCTTTTTCTCGGAGGACAGCCTCTGTGTGCCACTCAGCGATTGCTCTGGGGATTAATATGGAACCTAAAATGGTTATTGCAGCTGGGAATTAATACAAAGGCTGCTCCATAAGCTTCCTAATACAAAGTGCAGGTATGCTAATCTCCCGGTATATGCTGTGGCATGAAGCACAGTGATCTCTGCTTTGAATTGGCCTGTGTGAGTCATCGTGGTACTCATGAAATTGTGGATTACACTCAAGTGGGTTGTATAACATCCCTGCAGTCACAGTATGAGGACATATAAGGCGTCTCTTATGTAGCCGCTGATTTTCATATGAAGTTGCTTTTACATGATATTATGTAAGAAATTAATTATCACTTCCACTTTAAATTGATATGAACTTTGCAAACCATTAGACGAGTTCCACAGCAGTCTTTTGTTGCGGTATCAAAGTGCATGTACTCGTTCGAATCTTAATTATTCTCTCATTCCTCAGCTCAATTCTTCGGTCACAACATTTTTAATGAAACAGCATAATGCAGGATTTTCCAGTTAATAAAGCACAATACAAGGTTCAGACGTCCCTGTTTCAGTTTGCTGAAAACAGAGAGGGCACAATGTAACCCAGAAAACTGCTTAGTATTTTTCTGCCTATTAGGAATGTGCTGCGCTTTTGTTTTTATATTGTACCCAGCTTCACGCGGAGGATATGCATAACGGAGACTGCAACAAAGAAAGCGTCTATTAAAAATTGAATTCATGAACCTTTATTTCACAGTTTCCCTCAATTGCAAATCAAATATCTTCTATACAGCGCAGAGATAACAAATGACACTGGAAGCTTTAAAAGTGCAGCTACTGTAGGTAAAATGTACAAGACTTGTGCTACTGACAGTGAAATATTTCTACCATCACTCCACCTTCTGGGGTCAGAAACCCCTGCAGCAGCAAGGAATTAACCTTGTGATGAAAAAGTGGTGCATTTTACACACACTTTACACACACACACACCACAAAGGCAGGAAGTCTTTTCTCTCCATGCTTTGTAGTCTGAAGTCTTCACTTCGCTCGCTCTCTGCTGATGAATAATGTTGATTTGCAGATGGAGGTCTTTTACTCCTTTCAGTTTACCACATCTGACTTAGCTCTAATTGCTCTGGTCAAGGTCCTCAGCTAGAGGAAGAGGTAGGTCTGAGAAATTCAGCTACACAACAACAAAAAAAAAAGTCTATTGCCGGGCAGGGCCTGGAGTGACAGCTTCGTGGATTTTAATAGTAAACAATGACTGCTGCGGCATATTATGCCAATGCAGTGAACACTGAGATTGCATCTCAATTGAATTATTGCCAGCAATTTTTGCTGTCATCTTCCATTCCCTCAGTTACAGCGCGTGAACCACCTTTTCACATTCATCTCATTTCTTAGCATTATATGTGCACGTTTGCTCGGTATGACAGGCCATTCATTATAAAATACGATTCTGCAAAACTGTCACTCTCTTTGCTTCTGGATTTGAGAATCAAAGGACATGCGCATTTCAAAGTATTAAAAACTTTATCATCATGCCTCGTTTTTACCCATCTTTGACAAAAGTGAACAGATTTCCTACTTACAGATTTGAGAGGGGGGACTCTATCTTGTCATCGTTTTCATTCTGCTAATCATTCTCCTTTTCTGTCACCGAAAAATAAATTAGACATCAGAGCTGCAGAAGCTGTGAACAAGACAGAATATGATTAGATAAAGAAGCAGGAGTGACCTGAATTCTTGACACCGGGTGTCATTTAAATATGGATGAATTAAGAATTCAGACCATTTACCTCTATTTCACTAATAAAAAAGACTGCCTGTACAACTAATATCACTATTATTACTATATGTGTGTAGAGTAGCCTCAGACATATACTTATAAGTAACTGTACATACAGGATTCTCATCACAGTTTATTGGATAATTAACCCATCACCTACAAAAAGAAATGCCCATACTTTTCACCTGCTGTTTATCACACCCTGGACCTGGGTGATTTAAAGTTGTCTAACAGTAATGATTAGATTATTAATAATGTCAGAATTCTTTACAGTCTTTTTACTGTCTGGCAGCACTGGAATACTGTCCTGCAATATGAGAAAGTACGAAAATTACATGAGGAGCAGAGAGCTACAGTGGGAAGTGGGCAAATCTATTCAGACCAACCTGGGACAGCGGGGTCCTCATCAGTCCCTGGCTGAAAGAACTCATCTGCCATTTCTCTTCTAAAGCACTGATTGTATAAGCTGAGATATTTTAAAAGTATTTACTTGAAATTCCGACAGTAATCTTGAAAGTTCGATGTTGTAAACACATTCAAGGAAGAGAAAAGAATTGGTCTTAGCCCAGATAAAAGCAAAAAATAATTTTGAAAATAAGCATTGTCTAATAAGACAACGCTTATTAGGAGGAAATGTCATTCTTCCTCTTAATGACTTTAGTTTCAAGTGACTCTTGCAATACTATGACCCACTAGTGTCCCATGAGTAACCACTTATTTATGACCAACACGACTGTTGCGCACACTCACTTAACTTTGACATGACTTTTTTCCTCTGTCCCAAATATGCATGAAGACAGATTATTCTCTCAGAGGGTAATGAAGAGCTCTTGTTGCATAAAGTTTTAAAGCAGAGAGACAGACTGAAAACCATTCACCAGTGCAGATCTATGCAGAGGTTTAAGCTCCAGCGGGGGCCCCGTGTACCCCAAGACATCGACCATGCACAAGTTGTTACTTTCTGAGGTCAGAAACTGTTTTAGTTTTAGCTTAGTTTCATGTTAACATGATTATTAATGTTAAAAACACAAAAATTAGAGATTCCATTCATTTAACAGATTTGCTTGTTTAGCTACGAGAGATAATTTGTGCAAACATATTCGTGGTTTCAGTACTGATGCTTCTTTTCAGGTTTGTTGTCGTGTCACTCAAAGCAGCACTCATTATGCATAGATTTCATATGCAAGGACAGACAAATATGACAACTGTAACAAACTGTGCCTTGAGCTTTTGTTGCCAGGGTTCTAGCACATACTTTACTGTACGACATCCTTGCAGCTCCAGCTAATAACACAAACACTACAGGTAGAAAGAAACGGCAGAAAACTTCTCTGTTTGGTGAACTGAAGAGCAGAGGTTTCATCAGTACTCAAGGGACATCAACTCAGATTAGTCTGAGCAGATGAGAAAACTGGCATCAGGTCACTTGGACGTACTAATAGATCAATGTAATTAATTCACCAGAGAAGAAGATCAGTTAGCATGATCAGTGCCCTCTGCCACTTAATTTATATTCCAGTCCTTTCTGAAGTTGTCAGAGAAGTGACAGATGAAAAGGCTTTTTTTTTTTGTTTGGCATCTGAGCGTTTATATTAATTTTAATCACATCACTGCAGGTGGACCTGAGATAATAATCCCGTCACAGCGTTCTTCTTTTTAATGATGCAGTGACTGTGAGCAAATATACAGACTGTACATTAAAGTCAAAGAGGGCTAGCAACAATAAAGTTTGTGTAGGTGCAGGTAGGACGGGTAAACTCTTGACTTTCTGTCTCTTTTTGTATGAAAAGTCATTGTCTTTCGATTTATGGATGAAACTGGGTCTGTTGACTGTAACCAGACAGCAGAGCAGTTTTATCTGCAGCCTTGCAGTCTTGGGTCGGCTCATTAACAAGACAACACAGCAGAGATCCTTATCTGGTCTCTGGTTTGTTGGTTTGTTTGTTTGTTTACTTGTATTCATTGATTTAATCCAGACAGTAGATAGCAGAAAGCCTGCGTGACTGTTCACAGCCTGGATTATTTTCCTGATTTGAACTCTCTCTAACATATTCATTGTTACCATTTTGAGCGCTGCACAGAAAAACCAAACTCCTCAGAGGAAAGGCTGGGAACGTAAGACTCTTCACTCTTCTTATCAGATGAATGGCAGTTTGAATCTTGTATGTGTGGCGGCGTCTATTAAGGAGTCCCATAAGATCTTTATGAATTGTGCATGATTTATTTGTTGCAGAGGAGGGCCTGACGCTGAACGATCACGTCTCGTTTAGGAAACAATCTCCATCCTGAAAACTGGGAAGCCATTTATTCACTGTAAGCATACAGGTAGTGCTGTTATTACAGATTGCACCCATATATATATATATATAAAAATAGGACTGCAATAAAAAAAACACCTGGAAATGTGGTGATAAAAGCTTTCTAGCTGCATGTACACCAGAAAATGAGAATTTAGGATACTGAACATTTCACTGTCACGTGACTTTCAACTGATAGAAATATAAACCATATCTGTGTTCTCAAAATCTTGTTTTTATTGCAGGCAACTGTAGCTATCATGACCTTTTCCACAAGCTACGCCTGAGCTCTGCTTTAATGAAATATTTTAAGAAGATGGATAGCACTCTTACATCTGATATTAGGTCCACTTTAGACACAAAATTAACTTGGATAGGTTCAGGGAAAGATCGTGGTTTGTGTGAAGGTTATGGGACGATCGTGGTCATGTGGTCACCTGACTTCCTCCTCGGCCACCGTAACAGTTACTTCAGGCCACTAGAGGTGACTTGAACATAAAGATATAATGTTTTCAGGCACTTGTTCAGACAACTGTTGTCATTCTTGTCTGGAGGGACAGTCTCAACTCCAATCAAGAAAAGCAAATAAAAGGATTTCCCATGATGCCAAACTATTCCTTTAAAACCTGAACAGGTCAGGTGTCCATATTATAATCCTTTCATTCTGATGTAACACGTGCACTAACCTGATTTGGATTCATGCCATAATGCCATGTTCAGTGCGATGAGAAGTGCCGTGTGGACTGTCATGAGCGTAACGCAAGGATTCATTAAAGAATTCAAATTATGTCGTTGTTATGCCAAAAAAAAAAAACAAAAAACGAAACACCACACGATCAGATTTAGTGTTATTTGAAAATAAATAACATCCCAGACCCCTGGTGGGAATAATATCTGTGACTGTCAAGGTGAAAATTTACAAGCAGTGAATTGATGAATCTGAAGGGAGCTGATTCACAGTGACTCGAGGACAGAACGAAGAACTGACATGAGAAACAACAGAGAGTAAATGGGGAAATGTCAGGTTGGTAATTTTAGTTTCAATTTTTAATAGCATCCTCTGTCTCAGTACAAATGAGAAGTGACAGGATGCCAAGATTTTATTGACCAGTTGACATTTAAACCATTAGAGGATTCCCTGCCTTATCCAATCATCCCCTCTACAAACAAATGTGGCCATGCAATTCTCAAAACAGACTGCTCCCTCCCTCCCTCCCCTCGCTGTGCTGTCAGCCTTACCAAATATAAAGTGTTACTGCCGGTGACATGCACTCTCTCAATGGCAAGGACAAAAATTTGAATAAGGACACTTCACCCTAAATGCTACAGGGCTTCAGGGGCGGTGAACTATGGGACACAATGCAGCGAATTATTGAATTACAAAGACTAATTTTTGAATAGAGAGATACGATTGTTGGTTAAAGATCATGCTGATTTGGCAGAAGACAAAATTGAACTGGGTCTGATCAGCCAGAAAAGGAAAAACACAGGACAGGAGCCTGGTCTCTGACCATGTTGTAATACAAGTCTGCAGTAGACGGATGTAAAACACCCATTTGTTGAAGTCGGCTGCATCTAATAAGGAACAAAATGGTTATCACACAAGTCTTTGTGTTTGTTTACTTTCCTCCCTCAATAAATTCCTAAAGGGAGATCTGAAAATTTTCCATCCAGTCCTAACATCCTGACAACAGTCATCCAAATGACAGGAGCAAAGGCATTTTTCACTGTCAGACTGACTGGCAGACTTTTTAATATGAGGACTGACTGCATGTGACAGCTAATCATGTATTCTAAATCGACTTAACAGCTCTAAAGCCTTTCAGTCTGCATTGTCTGAATTTCCCCTCTGGATGAAAACATTTCTGCTGCTTTAAATATCACTAAAATACAAAAAGTATTTTTGTCCCTCCAAACCAAAATGGCAAGAAAGAAAAACAAATGTGGCTTTTAAGGTCATACAAAATATTGATTTTGAAGCTAAAGCCATCCCAAATTGGAACCCCTCTGGCAGCATTATGGGCAAACTGAAATGAACCCAGCAAACAGCAAGAGCAACCATCACTTTGTGAAAAAAAAGCATTCACTGAAAAACACAGACATCATCAGATGCATTAGAAGCACAGAGAAAAGTGCTGCATGTGACCACGTTTTTAGAAACGTTGACATTTATAAATGAACCACACAAAACGTATATGGTGTGAGCAGAAATTAAGAGAAGAGGCCGATAAATAATGCAAAAGTAAAACGAGCCAAAAAATATGCAAAATGTGGCCAATCACTAAATTAGCTCATTCTTTTTCATTTTATTGATTAAACATTTTTTAAAATAAAACATTATTTTATCTGTATCATTTTTTTTTCATCATTAACTTTTTGGGCAAAAAATTTTGGGCAAACCCAAAATCAGGTTGGGTTTGCCCAACCTGATTTTGGGCAAACCCAAAATCAGGTTCATACTACATACTAAACTGGCAAGTCTGAAATACACTGACATTGAACATATCAGTAAAATGTCAGACAACATGTTCGTTTTCCATCAGAATATCCAATCTTGCAGAACAGTATCTTATGCTTAGACTCTCACAGCGCTTTGGTTAAGGTTACTTAAAGACAGTGGTCTAGTTTAATACAGGACAAGTTCACAGTGACTTCAGACACAGTGTGTTTATTTACGTTCCCTCCTTTCTTTCCCTCCACTTAACCCAACTCTGTACGACCACTCTCAACCACCTTGTTGTGAATCCACTCCTGTTAATAAATGTAACTTCATTCTTTGAAGCAACACATTGCCTCTGAACATAATCCAGCCAGCAACTCATGTTCTCTACAATCTGTATTTGCTGTAGCAGTTTAACTGTATATAAATGTAATTTCTGGGTGTTCAGGCCTTGTCATTTCTTCATTAATATCTTTATGAAACAACAATGAATGTGATCATTATTTAGTAGCACGAGCACATACAGTAATACTTGAACCACTCCAAGCTTGGGGGTTTTGAAAAGACCTTAAGTGTCAATTTATATGTGAGGCTTCTTGTCATATAAACTCTGGCTGTCACATATTGTGAGCTTGGTGTATTTACGAGGCTGTTTTATAAAGCTGCAGTCGCTCCCTTATTAGGTACTGTTGCCTTTTCTCTTCCCTTCAAACCGCCTCACGGAAAACTCTGCCACATGTTACTGAGAAATTCTGCCATGCTGAATGGAGCACTTACACATTTGGCAAAACTGGGATTGCTGTGATAATGGCTGCATTAGGTTTGTGTGTAATGATGTGAAATGACGGCTTTCAGCGAGGAAGTGGCTTGTTAATTTTCCGGTTCTTGGTAACGTGAACGACTGAGAAAACACCTTTTTGTTGCTGCAATCACTCCTTACTGAGTGAGATGTTTCCTTTGAAGTGAATACTGACTGACATAATGGCCTCTTGTTCTGGGTACAGAAAAAAAAATCATCATAAACTTCACAGTGGGAAAAGGTTTACTAATGTTTACTTTCATCATTTTGATGAGGAAGTTTCAGTTAGACAAATATTGTCCATGTCTCCATCCTCATGTGGATGATTACAGGAGGATTGTTTGTCTGATGTTTGTGATTTGTAGTAACATCAAACATTCACACTGACAGCGCATGCAGCAAAGTTAATACCAAACCCAGCAGCCTCACTACATCTGCATCTTACACTAGTTTTGTATCTTCAGGCTATTTCCTGAACAACCTGAGGTGCTCTTATGAAAAAAACACATACATACAACTGTCAGTGTAAGGACCGTCACCTGAATATTTCAACTAACCATCTTTTTTTCTAGCATAGGTAAACGTTAAATCTGCATTAACTGATTCTATTTGGTCACTTGAGAAAGGTGCAATAAGCTGTTGGCCTAAATACTGATAACACTGACACATCATCACCATAAGCTGGTGTGGCAAACCGTTGTCTATTTACTCATCCAATATTAGCTTGGTTTGGAATCCTGTTTTTGTCCACCTGATGAATGTAAGTCCAATAGTCACTCTCACTTTGTTAGTCTGAATTTTTTTTTTTTTTTTGAAAACAGTTGCAGCCAGTGGCTATTTTCAAATTTGGGCGATGAACAAATATATTAAAGCTGCAGCTTGTAAAACCAAAACAATGAGATAAAAGAGGTTATAAAGTTCTGTCAAGCCAAGGGAAATGATCCGTTGTCAACATAAAAATATTGATCTTGAGCATGAGCTTGAAGATAATTTCCCAATCCTCAGCACCTAACTCTGCTCTGGGAGCAACCAAACCCTCATGCAATAGCTTATATTTTTCTTCACCAGCGAGCTGACATGTTTTATGGAAAAATATGGTGGAGCTTGCACCTCGCTGAGCCCCCTGATTTCAATGAGAAATGCCATTGTGAGGAAAGCGAAATTCAAAATTAGAATCTTTTCCCTCAATCTGACAAACGTCTGGAGTGAGAGGAGTGCCAGTTAAAGATGAAAATGCAACAGTATTCCTTCAGACATTTGAACTGCACTCCAACTTCAGCAGAGTTTCTGCGGAGTGATAGAAGCTAATGATCCACTGGCAGTGCTGCGATAAAATTGGGCCACTGTCTGTTGACATGTTCTGGCAGCTCCATTATGAAGCAGATGATTTGACTTTGTTTGGGGATTATACTGTATGTATCCTGCAGCACCAAACGCTGTGCAGTGAAGATATCAATAACATGCAGCAGGCTTCAAGTTGGACTTCATACACAGAGATGTCTCTCTTATGCTCTTTAGAACCTTGTGAGTGCCTGTTTCACATCCAGTGATTGCGGAGTAACTGTCCTCTGCATTACAGATAAAATCGCGTCCTGATAAGAAATAGATGCATTTCATTGGATCAAACAGTTGTGTTGAGTCTGTCTTGTGACATTCCCTGACCCAACACTGCAACTGAGAAATAACTCGTCGGCGTGGTGTGTTTCGGGGTCGTGCGGGGTGCAGACAGTTTCATTTTGCGGCTGCAGATATTTATTATAATCCATTTCTCTAAACTTGTTCTTCATCAATAACTCCAAAGGCAGCCACGGCTTATTCTGGCTTTAAAGCTTCCTCAGGAACATGTGACAGGCTGCTTGAAAGATCGCGTCACAAGTCATAGAATATATTGCCCTCTGATGAAATGTTGTCACCCTTTGAATCATTGTTTCTCCATGCATTTGAGATGTGACCTCTGCACACAAGTTACCCATGATTCACAGGCAGAGGAGTCTTCTGTCTGCAGCTTGGGCCCGGTGGCTTGCTGTGCTGCTCATGACAGCACTGGTATATGTAATTTTGATCTGTTTTACCTTCACAAAACTTCTACATTAGCAAGAGAGACCTTGCTTAGCTTGCAAGGTCTGCCCATTTTGTTTGATCAGAAATAATAAATTGATTAAAATGAGCTACATTATATGTTAGTGAACAGTTTGAATGTAAGCAGTGGTTCCTGTTCCATTTATCCGTTTATCAGCCTAGTAATAAAAAAAAAAAAAAAAAAAACAGAACCCATGAGCACTCAGCTTAAAGAGGGCTGTTCCACAGTGATGTTTGCAAAACTAAATATCCAGCAATTATGTAGCTTTCAAGGCTAAAATCTTATAAAAGCCTTAGATTTTGTTCAAGGAATTAAAATCCAAATATTACATTACAGCAACCATTAGTATGTTTTATATTCTTTTAGAATAGTCGGTCTTTCATTTTTAAAGGATGAAAAGGTTTTTCTTCCCTTTAGTTTTTTTTAATTTTTTAAGCATTAAAAAAAAAATTTAGATGCCGCTTAAACAATAGCATATACAAGCTCCAGTGCATGCAGAGAACCATTCAGTAATCCAGACTTTCTCCAGGAACATACAGTACATCAGGATACTGAGTTTGTTTTTGTTTTTTTGTTTTTTTTTTACACATGGAGGTGTTGGTTTTCACTGCAGGATCTTCAGGTGCCTGTTTGCAATGCATGTGTGGGCAGGTGAGTGATGCTTAGGTCACAGCAGCACTTAAACTCTCTGATGTATGACGCATCGGCAACATGAGTCAATTATTTGCAGCACCATTTGAGAAGTGCAGGTGTTGACAGGAGCTTCGCTGACTTCACTGTGCTCTCAGACACATTCTGTGCATCACTATAAGATGAATACACTGACTGCAGAGTTTAGTGTCACACCTGGTGTGTCTGCAAGGTGCTATATAATCGCACCACTGCAAGCAAAGGATGAAATGCTAAAAAAAAATAATTATTCTTTTACTTTTTTTATTAGGTGAGTTGAAGTTATGATTATATATTAAAGCAAGAGCTCAAAATTTTAAGAAATACAATTATTCGCTCTTGCAGAGGAGATTGTCATGCAAAACGAGCCCACAGGTCACCTGTGCTAACAGCTTATCACGACCCATAGTTGCGTTTCATTGTTTGGCAAGGTCTATCTGCCTCTAGTAGCTGTAATGGGCATGAAGGAGGAAGTCAGGTGATGTACAATATAGAGCGGCAAAGTCCATGTTAAGAGGACGGATCAGTCCACAAAACACAGGACTTGAGAGAAGAGATTTCAGGAGACATACTAACAGAGGGAAGGGCCTCACAGCGTATAGCCTATGGTTGTTCAGGTTGGAGGACTTGTGCAGAGAGTCTGAAACCATTCTTATGTCTGTTTAGAAATATGTAGCTGTACCCAGCAACCCGTTAGCTTAGCTTAGCACAAAGCCTGGAAACAGAAGGAAGCGGCTAACCTGGCTGTCCCCGAAACAAAACCCACCTAACAGCACCTCTGAAGATAGATAGATAGATAGATAGATAGATAGATAGATAGATAGATAGATAGATAGATAGATAGATAGATAGATAGA
>JBBMJY010000003.1:16710029-16758279 GCA_037833715.1 Toxotes lorentzi
GATAGATAGATAGATAGATAGATAGATAGATAGATATACTTTATTGATCCCAAGCTGGGAAATTACAGTGTAGCCGCTGCATTATAAAATATACAATACACAGAAGTAAAAAGTAAAAAGACTTACTTCCTTAAAATTTCAGTAAGTGCCTGGCAACCGTTACCAGCCAAGAAAGAGAGAGAATAGACGTTTTTATGCTGCAGTTTTTTTTTTATACTACAGATTAAACAAACAAGATATAAAACGTTAATTAGTGAGCTTTAGAGGTTTTGGGGGAGACAGAACATGAGAGTGTTATTAATCTTCTCATCTATCTCTCTTCATGAAAATGAATACTGTGCCATACTGTATTCCTACTTCTTTATTGCGTTTCCTTCATGCATTCATTAACTCAGACCTATTATGAATCTATTTCACATATCAGTCAACCACTACATTTATGTAGTGCAACGATGTGTGGGTTTTCACATTAACATGATTTCAAAGGCTATTTAATGATATTGCAGCCAGTAAATGCCAGACTCATCAAACCTGAGCTGAGTCACAGGTTTGTGCTGAGTCACAGGTTTGGACTGTGACTCAGGAGACAAACGTGGAGATTGTGACCTACAGTGCCGTTTCTCATAAAAAGTATTTAAATTGATTCATGTGACTCAAAAAAAGTGAACTAACTAAACTGATTTTTTTTTTTTGGCTTCAGCAGAGTGGGAGCTCTTCTTGGCAACATGCTCCACTCAACCTACAGTCACAGGAAAACACTGATCCTCTCTGATAATTATTGTGCATCGATAATATGTAATTAGCAATCAGACATACTAATTTGTAAAATCTGACTATTTCCATTTCTCATTTCCGTTTCTCAAAGAAAGAAGCAGAATATCATCCAAACTGCCTGACAGACATGCTCCTGTGGTTGTTATCATGGGTTAGCGGGAACCACAATAAGTAAGGGAAGGTGATGACAGTGCAGCGAGTGTGTGTTGGAGTGTATGTGGATATAATGGACTGTTACAGCATCACCTGAGGCCTCACCCCACCTCCCCTAGGATTTGCTGCAGCTTCTAGTTATTCACTACCACACCACGAGCTGGTGCCTCTGTCCATCAGACCAGAAGTTGAGTGAATGTGTGATTGAGTCCTTGTAGTTTGTCTGCTTGTCTGTTGTCTGCTTACTGAAGTGCTCTCACAGTTCCAGCAGCAGCGTCAACAAGTATGGCAATCTCAGGACTAAACATTTCAAGACAGGCGAGTAGCTGCACTCTGAAACACCCCAGGCCTTGTGTTGAACATCCTCCCTCATCCTAACTCTGTTTGGTGCTGTAGGCTTTGAATAACAAACCTGAAACCTGAAATTGAGTGTGCTGCAGTGGCTTGGCCTGGCAGTTCGCCTTATGATGTATCACACACCATACTTCCCTGCTGCAATTTTTAGGTTCCCAGTGTCCCCAGCAGAATCCCAAAGCTGGCGCAGACAATAATAATTTATCCAGGACTGTCAGAGAGCATTTAGACCATTCAGGCAGCTGCAGCTTCCACTGAAAAGCAACAACTTAATTTTCATATGCTGGAATGTAAATTAAAAAGCCTTTACAGCATTAAAGAGTTCATTGTCAGTTCTGTAGAAAAATGTAGTTTACCTTGAATAAGATGATAAATAACCCTGAAGGTGAAGTTGGTTGTCTGCTCACTTGCTTTATATGGTTGGATTATGTGAGATTTCACAGTAAGCACAGCAGCTTCACAGACAGAGAGCAGGGACTGTATGATGTACAAACAGTGAAAGGATGTCGTGCATGGACATCCTGCTCGTCACGTTTAAAATGAATTTGAACCAACCTAATATGTTTTACAGCAAAAGAGAAAAAAATGTGTATGTGTAGAAAGGATAGAAGAAAGTTCCCACAATATGTGTGGCTTTCAACAGCATCATCAAATATAACTGAATCCACTCAGTTGTAGATGATCCTGTGTCACAGTGCACCTTTAAAATCTACACCTTTCAGGACCTGCAGCAGAGATGAAGGAAACAGAACCACCTGCTCTCTGACTGGACTCTACATTGGGATCTGGATTGTCATTGTCCAAACTGGATCAGAATTAATAGTTGTAACTTCAGTGTCACACACAGTGCAGGAGCTGTGAGTGTTTTACATGCAGTTTTCTGCTTTGTATCTGTGCTCACACGTTCACTTTTTTCACAGTGTCTTTGTGCGACGTCACAACTGTTACCATTTGGTCACAGATTTTTGAACCAATACGAATCTTTTCTACACGTGGAAACTTAAATTTCTCATGCAGGTTTATTTTAAAGGTTTACTTTTTTGACTCTTTTTGATCCCATACCTTTCCTAATGTGACACGTGAAAATGACCTGTGTGAGAAATGCCTGTTGGGCCGAGCACAGGAAGAGTTTGGAGAGTCAGCACTGATCTCACGCTCTGGAGGATGGCTCTGACTTGTAATTAACCACTGAGACAACACAAATTAGAGATGCAAGGAGACCAACAGTAGAAACAGCTGAGTCGTGCCAAGTCCCAGAGACAATCCCATAAGGGTGAATTGCTTGATTTGTTGTTTTGGACTGTGTCACAGTTTGGGACTTTGCCATTGACTTTTTACTCATAAATAAAACCTGAACTGCCGACATCAAGAGAAAAGTGGGCCGGTCTGATCATGTAATAGAAACTGTTGGTGGCAATTCATTTTGAAAGAGCAACGGCCAATGGGAAAACTCCAACACCTGGCCGGCTGACCAATGGTGTAGCTTCATCACTCAGTCAGTCAGCAACAGATATTTGTGTTGTAGGGCTGGTCCCGCTGCTGAGGTCCAGACAAGTAGTGCTTTTGGTAAGCACTGTTCAGTTCCACAACACTCTCATGGTCAAAGCAGTTGAGGTAAACAACATGGCACTAATGTGGACCATGAACCTAAAAGCATTTGTAGGAAGATAAACAATACATCCTCTGTTCAAACTATGGGTACGTTACAGTGTTTCTAGAGCTGCACTGCTCTCTGTTACAGTGCTAATGGTTTGTTTCATTACTGGATCATCACTGGAATTACTACATCACATTACTTCACCAGATTAGTTATATCTATGATTAAAAAAAAAGGTTTTGCTACATTATGCTAGCTTATGTAAGACTTAATTGTCAATTTCTTCCCAAATATAATTGGAGAAGGCTTATAAGTTGCCACTGGCTGATTAACACGAATCAGTATTAAGACAATGGCGGTAATAACAGACAGTTCATGGCATTTCTCACTGAATGTCTGTGGCTGAACCGACTGAGGCGCTTTGTGTGCTTGCAGCTCTTTCCACAGCCAGAACTTGCAGTAAAAGTCTACAATAAACAGAGTGCAATGGAAAACATTACGTTATTTATTCCTTTGATCTTGGTCAGCTCAGATTAGATTTATTGTTCAGAGCAGCGGCGTTGAAACAAAAGACCCAGGACTCTGATCTTTCAGCTTATTAACCAAACCTTTATAGAACTTTTTTCTCCCTCTCTAGTTTTCTGCTTTGTGAGAAAGTAATTTATGTTCATGCGTGTGCTGTAGATCACTGAAACTACCTGTTCTAAAGTGGATTTTCTGTCCTTGTAACTCAAGCCTCATTACTGGGAACATGCCGTGACTTAAAGACCTACAAGATTAGTTTTTACAGTTGTTTTAACATGTTAGATGAAACACGTGTCATCATGAATACAAACTTCATACTGCTTTGCCTGGTTTCGTTTTTTTCCCCCTGTGGCCTTACTGATGCTCTCCTTCATCTGTAGACCTTCATGTCTTACCTTTAACAGTCATAAATAAAATGCACTAGTATTTACATCGATCAGCCACAACATTAAAACCAGATCCCGGTTTTAATGTTGTGGATGTGTGTATCAGTGTAGGTAACAGAAAGGCTACAAGGAAACAAGGTGTAAAAGGGCAGAGAATAATGGATTGTTTTAGTGTTCACGCTAAATGACTTGGGATTTATAGGACCTGGGTGAACCTGGTGCTTTTGCTTTTCCTTTTGTTGAACATTCAAAGAAAGCAGCACAAAAAGCCTTTGAGTATGGTCTCCTGTTTTAGTGAACTGAGCACAGAGTCTTGAAATGCAAATGCTTTGCTCACAAAAAGTTAGCAAAAGAAATTTTCCCACCACATGAAGGATTCAGGAGTCAAAGAAGTTGGTAGTAGTTCCTTTACACTGAACTAATTTGAGGGAAAATAAGGTTACTGTGTTTGTGTAGTTCAACAGTTAAAAGACATTCAGTCTGTACTGAGATATAGGACATGATGGACATGGTCAGGCTTACAGTAATAAGAATACAGTATTGATTGTAGATTATTTAAATATTTGCCATCATCGAGAGCACTGCTCTGGCTCCAGAGGACTCTGTCACATCTCTGAAAATAGACCTTGGGGACGCCATAGTGTCGTTATCGAGGCTACGTCGACCTGGTTCTGTTTTAGTTTTAGAAAGACTGTGTTGTGACTGAGGTTGTGGATTTTAAGAGACACGGGCCTTTCCAGGCAGGGAGGATGTAATGAAAGATGCTGATGCTGATGGGGACTTTTTGGAGTTTAATGTATATGATAGCATATAAAAGTCAAAATATCTCATCCATGCTCTCATCGGTTTTGACAGTAATTTTTAAAAACCTCTCACTTGCAAGTTCCCCAACTTTCTGGATGTGCAACACTAAATATCTGAGGTGTCGCTTTAATACCCACTTTTTTGCGCATATTATTACTGTTTTCGTCTAATATGACAAATGCTCTGCAACCTACCTCAAGCTTTAAGTTAAACATTTCAGAAGTTTAATGTTTAATGTGCGATTACTGCCGTTCACTCATCAGATTACCGCCTGTATGGAAACTGTAATTACTCGCTTTTTGAATTGTAAATAGCATAAATGTCAGCATCCAAGTTGTAATTAATCCTGGATCACTCAGATGTTTTTGAAACTCTATTTTATCTGACTTGACGTCTAATAGTACATAATTACAGATGCCTCATGTCAAAGAACCATTGCTCATGGTAATTAAA
The DNA here is from genome assembly GCA_037833715.1 of Toxotes lorentzi. Lineage (NCBI taxonomy): Eukaryota > Metazoa > Chordata > Actinopteri > Toxotidae > Toxotes > Toxotes lorentzi. The sequence continues at coordinate 16,715,076 of JBBMJY010000003.1, forward strand.
ACATTTAATATATTTTGTGTAATACTGCCAGTGCACAATATTCTTGCAAGCAAGAATACTATAACACAATTCAACTCCTGGTGTTCTGCCTTTTTTTTTGCCCTTTTTCCAGTAAGGATGACTTCCTGTGGCTCACCTGTATCACCGCGCTGCTTGTTTTTTAGCACTGTGTAGTCTGATGCTGCTGGTTCAGACTGACCCTTTTCGTGGATGTGGAGATGTCCTCTTCCTTCTCTCTCTCTCGCTTCCTATAGATTTTATCACAGATGGATGATGTGAGCCAGGGCAGAAAGACAGGGACGGAGGTTCAGCAGAGCTCACCTGCCCAGCTGCCTCCTGAGGATTTTATAGATGAGCTGCACTCCTCCTCCTCCTCCTCCTCCCAACTGGCCATTCAGGTATTTGTGTAGAGCACAAATCACTGCAAAGTTCTCTTCCTCTCTTAGGAATTGGAGAGCAAAGACGTATTGGAGAAAACACCGGTTATTTGATAAGATAATGTGGTAAAACAGATATGTTTTCATTGTTCATCAGCTGAGACTGTCTGATGAGATGCTTCATTTTATCTGCAGATTACAGCAAATAACCTCGTTTTGAAGAAAAGCGAGGCAGCGTCTACACTGATCAGCCACAATACTGAAGCCAGTTACTGGTTTTAAAGCAGAATGCATGAAAATCAAAACATACTGTACACATCACTTTGTGTGTGTAGACTGTAGTGGGCAATGAAAAGTGGCATCCAGCCAATACAATCGACAAGGTCACATGCACATTAGGTGCCACATGCCCTGGGTTTGAAGGTGGAAGCACTGATGCTTTGTGAAATTTCTTTGTGTATTTATTGACTGCACTTTATAAAGCACTTATATAGTAAAGTGCTTTACAACCATTCACATACCCTCAAACAGCAAGGACACTTTGACATGCGGACAAGGGATCAGCCAGGGATCAAACCACCAACCCTGTCATTACTGGAGTCAGCCTTCTGATCCTGTGCTCTGACTTAAAGCTTTGAATCGTGCTTAGATTATACTAACTGCTGTGTTAAACCTATGCAGCTCATCATCCCAGAGAAAGCTGCTGTTTAACAGGAGGATACCCCAAGATGTAAATAATGCAGTGCACACAAAAAGAGTGAAGAATTCCCACCAGTCCCAGTCGTCCAAGAGACCAGTCGAGAGTCTGTTTTACTGTAAACTAAAGACAAAAGGGCACTGGCCACTGTGGAGAAAGAAAATACTTGAAAATATAGAGAACTGAGACACTTGAAAAAGCTTCGTGACAACACCTTCATAATCTCTACTCCATCTGAAAAAATGACATAGTATAGATGTGGTGACTGGTGGGTGTTTGAAAAACCACAGGAATACCTGATGTTTCACACTTGAGTGCATTATCACACCGCTGGATCCCAGTGATTCTGTTGTGAGTGCTGTACATATTATTGATTATCATACTGAAGGGGCTCATTGGTAGAAAGTCAGCTATGTCTGATTTATGTCACCGGATTATTTGAACAGTAGGTGCTGATAGTAAACACTTTACGGAAAGCAAAGGCTGAAACACCGTCATACTAGAAGTTGCATCTTTTATCAGAAGTTTTCCATTTGACTGGTTATTGTTCCACAGCACTAAAAGGTCAACAATAAGTTCCTCAGTTAAAAATGCAGACAAAACAAGAATGTAAGGTTAATAACCCTGACTGCAGCAGTGAAATCACTGCAAACAAATACCTTCAAAACCTCAAACTAAAACAATGTGAAGCACAGAAAATAAGTCACATGCTGCCGACATATGGTTCAGTACCATCCAGATTGGGAGGTTTTTGTTTTCCAGCATCACCTCTGTCACTATCCAAATCAGTTTTCTAAATTTTCCAAAATATAATGGGTTTTTAGATTCATTCTGCATTCAGTAATATGGTAGCCATTATCTCAAAGCAAGGGAAACTTTCTTTTACCTGATCCAAAATGTACACCTTTTAGCATTAATCACTCCATCCTGTTTCTTACAATTTTAAACAAGCACATAGGTTCATTACTTGTTATTGTTGCACGGAAAAGTCTGTATTTTCTTACGATATTTACAAATGAAACTCCTCAGAATGTCCTCATCACTTTGACTGTATTATGCTCTGTTTCTGTTGCAGAGCCCTGCTGTAAAGTAGTTAACATTTTTCTGTGGCATTCCAAAAGGTCACAGTAAACTCATAACGACAACGTGTTTTCAATGGAAATATGAAAAAGGATTAAGCAAAGGTCACAGTCAGCAACGCAACTGATTAACTTTTCTGATTAGTGTAAAAAAAAAAAAACTTTTCTTTTTTTGTATTAAATTAAACTGAACTGAAGCTGAGATGCTTTTTAAAACTGGTTACTTGTAAAAAATAAACTTGTGTCCAGTAAACAGTGAGACACGAAATCACAATATTATGTTACTATTATTTTTCTCAGAGGCTCACACCACTATGAATCCATCCAGGACTGAATTAGGCCTCAACTGAGGCAAGGAGAAAGTCTGAACTCTCCCTCGACATCACCCCTCTTTTTCCAGACAGTGAGCTGAGGCAGTGACACAGTACCATCAGTTCTTGGCTGGTCCCAGTGAAGAACTTCAGCTGGTCATCTGAGCCAGATGCCATGTGGGCACATAGTGCTTCCTGCCACATCAGCCACAGTCACAGTCAGATCGGGGCAGCTGGTCCCAGCTTGCGTTGTATCGTTCACTGTACGTGCACTGCTCCGACCTGATGTGCACATCTGCCCTGGTGGAGGAATGCTGAGGAATCACATCTGTGCTGACTCACAATATCTCTGCTCACCTCAGTATGTATGCATCCACGTGCATGAGCCAGTGCACATATTTGATAGATTTCTCTGGATTTGCAGTATGGTATCTGCATCTGTGTGTCCTGTTTCTCTAGGTTTGCATTTGCCATATTTTAAAGTTTAAAAAAGATGGATTTCCACTACATTTCACAATTATAATAAAAACCACAGCAAAGGAGTACAGTCATACATGTAATGTTAATATATCAGTCTCAAAATCTCTTGCCTGACACTCCACTCTGAGCTGCACATCTGCCATGCTCGCCTTTAAAGGAATTCATCTAGAATTCAGAAAAATCTTTCATCCCAGAATTAGCTTGAGGGAGATGAATTAATGTAAAGACCATTGCTTTAAAATAAATCAAAACATTTCTAAAATTATCTCAGATATCAATTATGTATTTCAATCTGACGTGTGGTCATATATTTTGAAAAACAGATGATGTGTGCAGAGGACATTTCCTACAGCGGCTGCTTTCACATAACGGGCTCTTGGAAATTCTCACAATCTCTCTCTCTCTCATGTTTGTGTTAAAAGTAAATTCAACCCTTCTTTGGCTGTATTTTACTCACCTGCACTAGTGTTCTAAAATTATAACAACAAGTCAGGTCAAGTCAGGTTCTCATGTTGTGTATACCAAATATACCAAGAGGATTCATCCCTAACAGAAACAAATACTGCATGTCCCATTATTTCAAAGATGAATTCTCTCAGTGTGCTGAACGTAGTATTTTCAAATCAGTCTGCCCACCTACTGAATTTCCTTTGACAATTCCTTTTGATTGGGTTTTTATCTACAGTTTAAAATATGTACTTTTCAAATGGGTTTTTCCAACCTGCTTTGTGGAGGGATATGTCAAAAAGCTTGCTGCATACAGAAGAGTTTATTAGACTGCAGCAACACCTGATAGTGTCAGCTGTACCTGAAATCAAGGCTATTGCTGTTAATTAAGACCAGGACACAAAACAGATGGGGAAAAAAAAACAAAAAAAAAAAAACAAAAAAACAAAAAAAAAATGGAATGGGAACTGATACTAAAAAAGGAAAGCATGCAAAAAATACTTAAACCAAACTGAACCAACCAGTTGTCCTTCAAACAAGGTAAAAATAATAAATTTTATTTTATTTTTCAAGTCAAAATTGTAAATTGCTGTGTCTGCCTTAGAGGAAACGGTCAGTGTATTTGTTATGCAAAAGAAAACCTAAAAAGCCGGCGTTTCAGAAAGACAAACACCACAAACTCGCCACCAATTTCAAGTCCTGGGGATTCTGTTCAAACTGTCTCGTTATACGCTTGGAAAACAAAAGCTGCACAGTATGCTGGCACAGTAAAGTTGGTGTTGTGGACACTTGCTTAAGGAAAAATAAATGAACACAGTAAATAAATAAATAAGGAAAAGAAATTTTTTTTTTTTTTTGGTTGAAATCACTGGTTTAATAGGCTAAGCAGCCAGTTCCCATGGACTCCCCTTGTCAGTAATTCAACCTGAGCCAAATACAACACTAAAACAAAGAAGACAGCACCTGATGCCTGTCTTTCTCTGATACCTGTAAGCATCATTTGTTTTAAAACTCTCCCGGGGATACTCTAACAATGTCAGACAGTATCAATTTGTAATGTAACATGGATCATGGGGGTTATTTTGTGATGAGGTATTGTAATCATTATTTATTTATTTATTTATTTACTTATTTTGATGAACGCACTTTCCGTCTACCTGCCTCATCCATTTCAATTCAATTAGTGAGAATGCCTCTGGAAAAGCCACAGGGGATGGAAGTGAGCTTTAATCATTTACAGTAGCAGTGACTGAAGTACGAGCGAACGCCGCTGGATTTTTCATGATTGCGAAGCAGAAATTCTAATAAAGTGCCTGCTGTTCTGTGACCTTCTGTCACGAGGACAATGGTTGTTGACAAATACTTTTTTAATGTCAAACGTAATAGAATAAAAATGTTTACTGAAATCGTATCAGCCATACAAAAGAGCAGAATCACTGGCAAATGGAATTCATAAGTTCCTTGTCATCTCTAACAAAATAAAAAAAAAAAGAATATGGATCAAATCTGAAAGAACTAAAATAATGACAGGAGCAATTTGCCTCCCCACCTGCTCACATAACCCACAGCTGCATGCAGCATGCTCCAGCTGTTCTCAGAGCTGTGAACAGTGAAAGGCAATAAGAAACCACTAACCAGTAGAAGTAAATCAGCCAGGTTGAAAGAAAGTGAGTACATCCGCAAATGTAAAAACTTTATAACAAATAAAGTCCTTGAAACATTCACTGATTAGGCATGGTGTGTAACAGAGCCTGAAAACAGTCCGAACATTCACATAACATTAATGTCATTTCTGATTTGACGGGTCTTTAAATTAAGCTGAGTCATTTCCCCTCTACTTTTCCACAGGAACCTTTATAAAAAGAGTAAGCGAATAAATACGAGGGAGCGCTGGATTAATGAAGAGCTCTTCGTCTAAAAACAGTGCTGTGGGTAGAAAGGAGGATATAGAATTCACTTTCTATATAGTGGTTTGGATAATCTTACAAAAGTTGTTTACAACCCAACCAAGAAGACACTAAGAAAACACAAGTAAAGATACTCCTTTCTGTTATCTTGTGTTCCCAAATCATGCTAAACCAAAATGATCCTTTTAGAAAATATTGACTTGACTATAACATCATGAACTTCCACCTGCATAAAATCTCAGCTGCAGAAAAATAGGAGAAATAATTGAGTATTCATCGACCGATATATATCTGTTCTAGAGAGAACAAATGGACTTTGGAAATTGGGAAGATTATCACCTGAGGTTTCTGCACTCATAGCACTGTTCACAGCTGAATGATGAACAAATGATTGTTTTTGAGTGAGACTGTGCGAAAGCTTTCATGGCGCCAACAAAGAGACTCATGTAACAAAGGGAGAGCGGTGGTTGAAGCTGTTATTTGCACTCCAGTGGGTCTTTCCCTGATATAGCAGGGCTCCAGACTCAAAGCACAGACCATGACAGAGGATTTTAGCCCAAGCAAGAATGAACAGCAGACTAATGAAGACAGAACAGAAGGTGATAAACTCCCTTAAGACTTAACTTCAATTAGTGGTATTGGTTCCAACTGAAACTGATTTTCTAAATTAGAAGCTGTGAACCTTTAAAGGGGAAATGTGTAAAAACTGGCCAACTGTCAACTTTATACTCTAGACAAATAGGGGGCAGCATATTAGCAGAAAGTTGGGGTGTCCAGCCCTGTTGTCAGAAACAAGGAAATTAACTCTTTGGTCCCTCCTCCCTCCTCCCCCCTCCCCGTCCCCTGTGCCATTGCCAGACTTACCACTGCATAGGGTCAGTGTACCTGTTGCCAAACCTACATGGATTGGGGAATAAAGTTTTCCACAGGTTTACTTTGCTGTAATCTGATTATGGAATAGGGAGAGGGAGAGCAGCCAGAGCAGCAGCAGCATCAGTAGCTGAGCTTGAGGAAAGAGAGGAGGAATGTCAGAGTACAGCACAGATTTATGGCCTGCTTCCAGTTATTGCTTCTTCTTCCTCTCATTTTGGACTGAGAGCAGACTGGTTGCTACAGTGGCTCATTATCACCTCTTGAGGAACAAAGTTGTATTAGAAAACTAACAGCAAAAGCAATTAACAGCTTGGCTAAATTAAATGTTGTTCAGGATGGAACAACCCAAAACTAAAAGTCATTTTATGACCTTTGGTATTTATCAGAATAAGGTAGCTGAGCAAAAGAATTACTTCAGGTGAGAAAGTCTTGGAAACTCAAACAAGAAGGAGGCGAAAACGTACTATCTAATTTAACATAACACGCTCAGCTAAATAAGGAGCTGGTGCAGGGAGGCAATGGGCTTAGCTTGGAGTAAAGCCTGGAAGCAGCTAGTCTGACTTTGTCCAAAGTTCCCAAATTCAGCAGCTTCTCTAAGGCTCATTAATCCCTCATTTCTAACTATCTCTTTTGTTTCCATATAAATAGAAGTTTATAGTTCACACTGGCACTGGCTGATGTTCGAAATAGCTACAGCACACAACTCCGGCTAAAACTGTTGTTTTCACCTTACTGTTTTTGTACAGGTTAAACAAATGACATGGATTGTTTTACTGTGTTACAATAAGTGATGATCCTTTAAGAGGATCCTTTTGGAGGTGATCATAAATATATATATTTTTTAATTACGCTACCCATCTCCCCTGCTTTTCCCAGCTCCAGCTGCGTACTACACATGACATGACGCACGTAGACATGATATCAGTCTTCTTGTTTAACTCTCAGATTGAAAGTGAACAGGTGTATTGCCCAAAATGTCGAGCTGTTTGTTTAAATAACTTGAAACTAATTGCTTAAATTGTTTATTCTAATGACTGATCCTGTAGTTTAAAGGGTGATTAAATGTCTCCTTGTAAAGTAGATGAAGAATGTACAAAAAGTCACCCAGGAAAAAAGCAATAAAAATGTATTATTTACAATAATAAACAGCAATTTACAAGACCAGTGAACTCAACAGTATACGATGTGCTTTGAATGCACTGTCTAGTTCATTTTACAAACCAGACTAGACTCAATTTCTCAGTACCTCTTAAGTCTTATCTTTCTCATTGGAGAAAGATCGTCTCCCTTTTCTTCTCTCTTTATCTCTCTTTTTCGGCTTCCCTCTCTCTGTCTCACTGTTTATTTACATCCCTCTCCAAAGCCCCCTCAATATCCTTCTCTCCATGCTCCACACAGTGGCAAAATGGCTTCATTTTCTAGACCTCAGAAGCCAAAGGGAATCGATTGTGTGCCTCAGAATCTCTCTCAGCCGCAACTCTCACACACGACTTAAGGTCCTTAATTTAATCAAAAGGACAGCGTGATTTCGTTATGCGTGAAATGCCGTGGTTTATCTGCCCTGAGATATTCATGGGCTTACAGTGTGTGCTCTGCTCATTATGCTGGGAGCAGGGGTCATAAATAACCCATTTTCTTTTGTGTCTATATTCCTGAATGTTACTATTTAGTGCAGGCACCCAGGCAATTTCAGCTGTGACCTTTAATTCTCACCTTGTCAGTTTCTGAGTCATTTCAGATAGGTTTCATCCACTGTGAAGGCAGGAATGCACTGCAAAAATGAATTCAGGTGACTAAATACTCAAGCCTGTGCATAAATTACTTACTTTTTAATCTGACGTTAAGATGCTGTTTAGTGCTTGTGGTGTCAATGGCTAAATGCAATTAAATGTGAAATGTTGTGTGCTCTGCGGTCCAATTATTAATCACGTTAGTCTTGGAGCTGCATCATTTAAGCACAAATAATTTAATTTGAGTTTCTCAGTCATGGATTTCATTCCAAACTTAATCAGGGTCTGAGCTATCACCTAGTGTCTCTCCAACTTGCCAGCATCCCCTGCGTTTAATCAATTAATGGAACCTGCAGAGCGTGCTGAATTAAATACCATCACAGAGTGTATAAAAAGAAATAAAAATTAATCATTAAACTTTCTTTATCATCTTGTATTAGACTTGCATTGTTACATGATTGTGTTTAGAAACGTTTTAAAAGGTAGGGGAACATAAACAAATCAGGTAATTAACTTTGACATCCCAAGGTGCCAACATTGCAGGGGGAAAAAAAATTAAATGATATGATCAGCACAAACTGAATAATTAATCAGAAAATTGATTTAAGTCTTAAAATCATTCCACATTCTGAAACTCGTAAAGTGCAAAAGGAGAGCAATAATGAATGTATATTAAGTCTTAGTGGCTGTGACGTGAGCGTTGTAAATGGTGCAGCGTGTAATTGAATGTTGCCTGCCAGCCCAGCTTTAAGGTTCGATTAATAAATATCAGTTTTGTATACTTAATTTATGATGTCCAAATGTGATGTCCATAGCTACTGGCGATTCCACCAGGACTTATGGCCAAATTGTTTTTAGAAAGATTGGCAGTTTAAAACTCAGAGAGGTGTCCTCAAGGAAAGATTAGATTCCTGAAATACACTGGAGGCCTGCGAAGGTGTATCCCACTGATACAGCTGACGTGAATGAATTCATTTAAAACTTGTTGACTTTTCTTCCTCAGATTTCTTTATAAAGAACAGCCCTTATTTTCTTATAGTCCTATGTTATTGCTCTAGCTTTCTTAACAAGATTTTCCCGCGTCTCCAGTATTGATGTTTTTCTTGAAGGTGACAGTCTCTTGGTTGTATTAAATTGTATTTTTTTCAAATCCACCCCATGGTGCAGATCTTAACTTGTTTTTTCTTTGCAGTTTGCAAAAATGATCGCTGTCATGTCGCCATCAGATGTTGTCTGCCTTTGATGCGAGCACCTTGTGAAACAAGCAGAGATAGTCATCATGCCAGAAAATAGCAAATATCAAGCAGAGGTCTTTCTTCTCTCACAGAAACCGAGTGGTAATTTTTACTTAGATTACCTTTCTTCAATAGTCACTTCAAAAACATGCTCATGTGTGCAGAAGTGTTGTTTTCAACATACAGCCGTGCTATCCACATGCCAGGGGACTGTGTACAGTACATCTCTGGGGATAAGGGGTGAAAATGGCTCTGCTCTTCATGGTGAGCACAATCATAAGAGACACAAAGAGGGATAAACTGTGCTTTTCCAGGAAAGCACAGATTACAAAAAGGCGACCAGTGCTGAAAAGTGACTTTGAGCGATTGGAGCCATTGCAACTCAGCTGGGCCTCCAAATGGACCTCATAATGTCATACATCCCAATAGGACAGAATCACCTGGCAACACGTTGATTGATAGCAGCAGGCAGCACTCCAGCGCATCAGCTCAGGCAGATTTATCCATCATTGGAATTTTGATTTGATAAGCTGGTTGATATGAGAAAATACCAGAGTGGCAGCGGATGCAGCTGGGTGGGCTGCCAGGGGCGGAAGGCTCAAATGAGAGACAATGAGATATCCAGAACTGGTTTATTAAGAATGGCTGATACTGATGAATGTCTGTTGGGAAAAGGACAAATACATAAAGGAGTACACAGGAATGGACATGATGTCTGTAGAGGCTGATGATGTGTTGTCTACAATGTACAGTCCATTTTCTAGATTTGGCTTTTGTCATGCATCTATAATATCTCAATCATGTTCAGCAGCTTTATTTCATAAGAAGACGAAGAAGGGCGCTCACCGTGCAGAAATCTGCTGAGGTTTCTGCCTCCGAGGCTGTTTGCTGTGGAGGGTGACAACTTAAATGGCTGATATAAAACCTGACACAACTAATCTATCATACATCCCCTGCCTGTCTGCTTGAAATTCGTCTTTTTAAAGGATGGTTTATCGTGCAGCCATAAGTCATGGTGTACAATATTGCTGGCTGCGGCCTTGTGTGTTTACAAGATTGCATGTGTCACCTGAATTTGGAATATCTGTAGCACAGACATATCTGATCCTATTTTGACATGCAATCTCGATGTTTGGCTTACTAAACAGAAGAAATTCATTTATTTATCTTTTATCTTTTCACATGTGAAACACGTAACTGAATGAAATGCCCAATATTTCTTGTAAAGTAAAACATTAATGAAAGACTGAAAATCTACAAGGCAGAAAAAAGTATTTTCAAAGGTTGCTTAATTATACCATTCTTAATAAATGTCGATATAAGATTGTTTTAAAGACCTATTTACTGTATAAATCCTCCCTTAATTAACTGTAAATGCAGCAGTGATGCTAATAATCCTTTCACATTCTGTTCAACAGCTTATTGGCAGGATGAATAAAGCAAGTGAAGCTTTGTAGAAAGTCAGTACAATAACATCAAAGGCAGTACCTCATCTGTGAAAAAAGCAGCAGAATTGTCTTTAGTTTAATGGCAGCACTAAAATAATTCACTCCCTTCAGCCCAAATGACACTTCAGGCTGGTTGTTTTCTCTTTTTTTCCCCACTGCCTTTGACAAACCCATTAAAACAAGTTAATCATCCATTTTTATTACACAAAACATCAATTAATCATGTCCATCCCTACTTTTAACTCCTTTAGAGCCCCATTAAACTATAAATTTGAGTCACAAGAACACTTTCAGAGCAGCCGGCAGACTTCAGCAAGAAACATCAAAAATGGGAGAGATGCTCATTTAAAATTAGTTTGGGTCACGATCCAGCTTGATAAATTAAGAGCAACTCATTTAGGATTACATAAATGTGCCAAATATTCCAAATCTAACCACACAGTTTTTTTTTTTCATTGTTCTGTTGCTGTTCTCCAATTTGAAATTATCGACTCAATTTGCATTTAGCTCATCAATGCAATATGATAATTTACCATCATCCCACCTAGGAACGCTGTCTCAGGCTCTCAACGCTGCTCAACCACTGTAATCACATGGAACACGCAGCACAAGATCATTTGAATAAATTCCAATCACACATCTGCTTTTCACTTTCTGTGCTGTCGCATTTGCACTTCACAGCGGGTATCAGCATTTACAAATCTATCCGTGCTGCAAAAATGCACCTGAGCTGCTTGTTACAACAGGCACCACTGCCATATAAAGATGTCAGGGCAGTCACTGTCACTGCCCTCAGCACGACTGTCAGCAGAAAACACTGAAACGTCTCATCTCCATAATGCAACACCCACCACGCTGTCAGTCAAAACTAACCTTGTCAGGTAATGTGCATTAACATGGTTACAGCGGTTTAATGCCACTCATGTGTCTCTGGTCTGCTCCTACAGTAGAGGGACCTTTTATTGTAACGTCGATTAACATTTAAGATGCTCTGTTTTCACCCCCTAATTGGTTCATCTCATCTGTCTGCTTTGAAATGATATGAGCAAAAGCCAAGCTCGTTTTTAGTATTGTAGTCATACACTGTTCGTGTAATTCCTTCGGTTCTTGTCTGTGCTCCTAATGATGCGTCTCATCGTCAGAACCTTTTTTCAAGAGACCATTATACTTTAATCAAACTCCACCATTGACGTTGAAGAGAAATTTGCACTCTCCTTTCCGTTTGTGCAGGAAAACATACCGGAATGAATAATATTGACTTATAATTGTAATGATTGTACAGCTTTTTTGTATTTTTTCATTTTTTTTACGTATTTGTGGAGACTGGATGGGCGTTTCCCATGGCAACAGCTGAATGAAATTTGAGATTTTTTTTGTATTTTTTAATAGTGGCCCTTTCAACGTCCATGGTGGAATATACTATAATCTTATTATCTATAATCATATAGTCAATGAAGATGCAGGCTTGCTAGCTTCAAAATCACAGATGGGGCTAAGTAGCGGCTAACAAAGTCAGTTCCCCAGCTGGTTAACTGTCTGTGTGACCACTGCAACTGAAGGGATACAATGAACTATTTTTAGTACCAACCCACACAGATGTTCCATCAATCACATTACAGTACCAACGTCATCAGTTTGAGAACTGCATACAATTCCTCTTTTCCAAAACACTAATATCATATAGTGGATATACTTATTTCTTAGCAGAAATGAATTTTAATGTCAGTTCAGCTTTAACTGAGAACAGCTTGGACCGCCATAAATAATTTTTTTCTTGAAAAAATAAATGACATCTGATGAGTTTGGGATGAAATATGTTGGGGCAGCATCCATTTCTGCTGCAGACAGATTATGGCAGAGTGTTTGATGAATCTCTGTAGCACAAAGTTGAGTTGCCAGCATGTGATCTCCTTCAGTCTTTCACTACTCAGGTCAAATACATCTCACAGTTTCTCCCGGCCATCACTGCTCCACTGTTCCAATTCCCATGGTGCCTGTTTTCCTGTATTTCTCAAGAGTGAAGCCTTTATGTTTTCTCGTCCTCACATACTGTCGATCGAGCCTTTGTGCTGAAAGGAAGTTTCACACAGAACTGAGGTACAGTGTCTGGGCAACGTTAATGGATCTTTTTTTAACCAAGAGTTTATTTCTGTGTTTAGCATCGAGTAAATGCATTAATTCTCCGTCGATCCATCACGGTGTTTAACATGTAATGTCACCAGTTGACCTATAATGAGACAGGAAATGGAGTTATGATGAACAATAGAAAAATAATAAAGAATACAAAATGTGATCTGCCTTTTAAAAACACCCATGTGGTTTCTAACTGCATCAAAAGAATATTAAATAGGATAAAATAAATTTTAGTAGGAGAATAAGTAAAAACACATTTATTGCTTTGAATCATTATGTAAATGAAAAAGCTGTTTCCTTAAAGGAATGTTATGAGTAATGAGATTCAGTAAACCAGTGAAAAATGTTGCTTTTTCATTCAGATCTTTGGTTGCAATAGTTCATACATTCTTTGCGATGGAAGCTGACTTTGTTTTAGTTTTTGGCCGGACCACAGCTTTCCCCTGTTTCCCCACTGGTTGTTGCTCTTTCAAAATGAATTGGCATGAACAGTGTCAAGCACCAGGTGACAAATCTAATGACTATTTGGACAAACCTTAGCTGCTTTCCCTTGAAGAGAGCTGCCAGTGTTTCCCTGTCAGCACAAGGTCAGGCACAGCCCTCTGTGCATCTCATTCAATAGATGTGAATCAGCTTCTAACTTTCCCTCTGATTGATCATTTTACAAGTAAATACAGCCAAAATCACAGCTCAGTCATTGCCTTTAAACTTATGTGTGTGGTGATGTTGTCAGACATTGTGGTTACAAAATCAGGATTTCAGCAGAGAAATGGCTTGGAAGTGACTGCTGGTGAACATGCAGTCTGAATGGGTTGAGTTTAAGTCACTGTTTCATATTTGTTCGATTGCCTGACGACAGAAACAGAGAAACATAAATGGGAACAGCTTCACTGGGAATTTGGCTGTTTTAAAATACTGTATATGTGAGCACACCGAGGAGGAGAGAAGCAAACAGATAAAGGGCTGAAACCGACTGACACTAGGCAGAATGCAGATACGCCGTGATGCCATGAACATACTAATCATTCTATTACGAGCAAGCAAGCAGCTTTAGTTACTTTCCTTTGAAAGTAGTTATTCACAGTGGTTCCAATTTTCAACTATGTCCTCAATTTAGCTCATTGTCCAGTAAATATTGTCATGTTTTGTCTTTGCTTGGGTTCAAACAGTTCAAATAAACAAGGACCTGTTAGCAAAATCCATATTTCGCATGGATGCTGAACAGATTTTTGGTAACCTGTTCTTCTGTCAGGTTAGAGGTCTTCACTGCATGTAGAATTTAAACAAAACTAAGCTAAGCATGATGGATGCGTGTGTTCTCTGGTGTGTGTACAGGTAAAGAGCATGTGAAAAAAATCAATATGATCATCGGTCCAGATCTTGATTTGCCCTTTGTTCATTTAGTTATGCTGTGGGTTTACAGACGAGGCTGCTTAAAATGCCCCAAAGCAAAATTTAACCCACGGCATCTGAACCTCCAGAAAACACGCATAGTTTGGATTTGAACAAATGCTTTCATTGTAAATGTCCTGTTTGTAGACCCTACAATCTGCCACTCTGTGCAGAGCATCAGAGGTAAGAGAGTTTTGACTAGCCTGTTTGCAGGCAGCTGAGGACTTGCTTTGTTTTCCGGAGCTGGCTTCTGTTGTTGGTTTTTTTTTCCGCGGCTCTTTAGAGTTCACAGAATCCTTGAGTAAATGTAGTTTGAGTCACATTCAAGAGGAACAGATTCAGCCTACAAATATGACACTCAGGCATTTTAAAACAATAACACCACCAATCTGAACAGTTTGAGGAAAAGAAAGTTGACATAAAATGTGAAGAAAAAAACCCCACCATGATCCACATGTTTTTTCTAAACGTTGTCATTTCAAAACATTTTTTTTCTGTTTACAGTGCTTTGGGACTTATGCTTTATGTTTTATTGGCAAACCAAATGTGTCAGAGTTTTTTTGTTTTTTTTTTATGTTTCCAGAAACAGTAGAAGCCTCTGAAATCTACAGTGCTTTTGCATTATGGCTGAGCGTGTTGACGTTTTTGTCTCCATGTAATCTTAGTTACTGTAAATAATTAAAATAAGTCTAAGTGCTCCACAAAGTCACTGCAAGCATGGCACACACACAGAAGCACCTCAGAAGAAACATAACGCACCACAGTAACAAAAAAATAAAACACAATCTCTCCCTCACACAATAACTGTCAGTGCTTATTATAATTCTCTGTGTTTAAGCCACATCTCATCCTTTATTTAAGTCTATAAATTGTGCATTGTTTATGTTCATACAATGTGGTTTCTCATTTATTTGAAGTCTGGAATTAGTATAAAAAACTATGGAAATTATTTGTTTAAAAAAAACCCCCTTAGGAGCAGTTTCAGTTTTTCTGTGTTATTTGAATAGAACTTCAAGGCAAATAAACTGCCTCATTACTATACAGCATACAAAAGTATGTAAGAAGCTTTAGATATTAGCCTCAGGTCACCATTCACCATTTACTGCCTGCTTTTTTTTTTTTTTTTTTTAATATCTAGAAACTTTCACACAGCTGATGTGAGCCCCCTCATTAAACCCAGGGTCAGTCCCTGCACGTCTTTTATTCATGGATGTTTTTACAGTACATTACCTTATCATTACAATCACAAAGTTATTCTTACAGCTCTTTGGAGGCCTCAGAGCAAACTCTGAGTACGCTGAGTAGAGAGAAGTGTTGAGCTACAGTGTGAGTCATGGCCTCAGTTTGGCCCGCAGTACTGATACAGAACTTGGCATGGGACCTTTGCACAAACTTATCAATAAGAGGCTGCAGATTGCCGGTTCAGAGTTTTCTTTCCCAGCTGAGTTTTTATATCAAATATTCAGGTAAGGCTTGCAACACCCCTGAATCTCAGGCAGTCGAATTAAAGAAAAGGTCAAATGGGTTAATGAGTAAAGAGCTGGGTACTGCAATGTAGCTACCAACACTAGTTATTAGCTGTGCAGTGGAGCTTAATTTCCTTTCCAGTCCGACTGTGTTTTGTGAAATTTAAAAAGTTTGCCTGCTTGCATGTTCACAGAAATGTGGGAGGATTAGTAATCCCATGATATCTCTTCCACACCAACATACAATTTAGCATTTTTTCTTTGTGCTGTTTTTCAGCACTATGTCTCTCAGGGACATGTAGCCTCGACAGACACAGAGGGGGCAGACAGGAACCTCAGAGGACATGCTCTTTTATGTCAGAGAGAGCTGGAGCTGGAGCTGGAGCTGGAGCTGGAGCTGGAGCTGGAGCTGGAGCTGGAGCTGGAGCTGGAGCTGGAGCTGGAGGAAGGCATGGAGGGGAGGAAAGTGCAGGGCGGTTTGCAGGGAGGTGGGGAGCCATGCTACGGCAAGCCAAGCTAAATCTCCACCCTACTTTGTATGCATGCCTACACTCACTGGCTATGCATAGTGCAGGAGGAAGGCAGAATTTGTCACCCAGCTCAGGAAATTATTCAGAATTAGTCAGACATGTTTGATATTCTGGGATGCACCTGTCATTTATATGCTTTATTTACATACAGGATTTAAAGGGGAAGAGAGAAAAAAAAATAGAACAGGGCTCCTAAATGTGTTTCTAAATTAGGTGCCATTGAGAAAATCTTATAGGCGCATGGAATAAAAGTGTGTTGATGACTCACAAATGAGATTAAGAAACAGCAAGTGGTTGCAAAATAAAAGATAATTTTGTAACCAATATTATCACAGACACCAAAATGTAACTTGCTGCTTGTTTATTTGAAATATTAGTCAAGATCCTTAATCTGTTTATTTCCTAAAAATTCATTCATTAAGGCCTGTAAATGATCCATGTATTTGATAGATATTTGATAGAACACTGAGGTCCAGCTGCCAGTTATGAATATTTATTAGGATGTCTACAAACACATAATTGTCCGGGCAACCTCACAGGTCGAGCTGGCGCATCGACTGAGAGGCGCACCTTCGAATGCAACACTTGGCTTCCTTTGATAGGCTCAGTTCAAAGGTAACTGAGAGAGCGTTGCAAGGTATGTGGCAATAAAAAAACTGGAACGGAGGGTGAGGGTATACCTGGAGACCATTTTCAATTATTTATTGGTCAATAGCATCATAAAATGAAAAAGGCACGTGTTATCAAAAAGGAGCAGAACCTTAACCCCTGTAATCCCACATGCTGGATAAAACGTGGGGGTAAAATGTGGGAGGAGGGGGTCTTGGAGGAGCCCAGTGCAAATGTGTCTCTATAAATGTTGAGCAGGTATATACACAGTTTATTTTCAAGCCTTTCATGAGACCACACAACGTTTTTTTTTTTTCTCCCCTAAAATGTTTTGGGTTTGTTTTTCAAAGTGAAAATGCGTCCCTCAGAACCTCGGACAGACCAATGCTCCTGGACAATGGAGCCCAGACAAGACTGCAGCACCATCAAAGGGGGATTTCTGTGGCTCTTCAACAGATAATGGGAGACAGAGGGCAGCACCCAGAGTGAATTTCTGGAGATAACCACACATTTTCTGCTGAAGAGCTGTTATCGTTATGAAATGAAATATGTTTGAATGGAAAACAGTCAAAGAATCATTTAGTACATTAAATCATAGTCCTTTTTTTTCTCTTATTGGAGCTGCTGCAGCATCAGCCACTTGAATAGTGTATAAAACAGATTAGTGTTGTGGTCTCTAGATAAAGCAGAGACTTTGTTCACATATAGCAAACCATTGTGCATTGTGAAATTGTTTGAAGTCTGCTCTGTGCTGCTCAGTTATGGCTGTACATCAAATTTGTTTGGTTCAACCACACTAGATGCAGAACTTGGTGATGATGGTGGCACCACTTGGTTCAAACTGAAATATCTCAACAATGATTGGATGGATTGCCATGAAATTATATTCATGAAGACTTATATAAATTTAGCTGAAGAACAAGAAGATATCAAAAGAAAAAACAATTGGTGTGTGAAACACGCATAGTACATATAGACCACAAATTCCATGTCTCAGCAGGTGATGGAATTATCACAATGTCACACCGATGCTGCAACCATGAATTAGCCTTTAGTACAGACCCTCTAGCACATAACCTATAATTTATGTATTTAGTGACAGTATAGATGAGGACATTGCAGTTGTGGTACCAGCCAATTTATATACTGATGACACAGAAATAAAGACAGCATTTCACACATATAGTAGACCAGTGTGTGTCTCCTCTGATGAGCAACCAGAGCAACAGGAACTTTCTGTCAACACAGCAATAGTCTAAATCTTACTGTACAGCAAATCAATGAAACAAGTTATAGTTTGGTACTGAGCTAAAGATCAACTTGCCACATAGTGTTAATACAAAAGATGAAAAAAAATCTCTCTTGCCAGACCCTTCTAAACCAATAAATAATACAAACATACAAAAAAAATCCATTTTCACTGAAATTTCACTGTTTACGCAGACCTGTGATTTACTGTCAGCTGAACCTCCAAAGCCACAAACATTAATGACCTGCTGTAGAGCTCATTGGCAACAACCCTCTGAGGACTCATCTACACACCAAAGCATTCATATTTTAAACCTCTGTAGCCATGTTTAACCCCCCCACCCCCCACCCCCACCCCAAAGCCCAAACGTAATTTGTTTACTATGCAAAAACATAGAAAATCCAACTAGTCCATGGCTGGAGTAGGAACTGAACGACCATCCTCTGGCTTTCAAAGACCCCTGGATATGTGAAGAAGATATGCTTTGGTCTCTCCATCAAATATGACATAGACAAATGTGCTTAACCAGTTACCCGATTGGGAACTTTAAAAGTCACCTTGGAGCAAATGCCTCTAGACCCAGGGCAGTGGCTGACTTATGGAAAGTTTCTTTACTGACAATATTATAATATGATTTTTTTTTTTTTTAAATTTAAGTTTCCTGTGGTGAAATTGCCTCCCCTAACGGGACATGATGCAGACTGTTTTTACTTTCTTTTTTTAGTCTGTAATTCACACTTATCATCAGGATGATGTGTTCCACCACATCATCAATTTGTCACAGAAGTAATACACGAGGAGTTGCAAAACAGAAAGATATATTTCTCTTTAAACTGTTGATTAATTAATTTCCCCCGGGAAACAGCGGATAAGACTTTTTTTCCTCTTGAGTGCTCAAATCTGTGGCAGTTTTGTTTTTCCATTCAACTTTTTAGTCTCATGTTTCAGAGTAATTGCTGCTGTTGATGCAGTTTTATTAGAGGTTGATAGGGTCTGGCATGATACTTTTTTAAAGTGGCAGTGTGGATATTTTGCTATACATCAGCACGTTATTGCCATTTGTTTACACTTTATGGTTCTATTTATCTAGATTTTATTACATTACATTATTTTTGTATCATATCAAATAAAATCTGATCTCATTCTGAATCTATTCCCCCCTCAGACACATTATTGTGAGGGATTGTTTCCTCTGGATGTGCAAACATCATTATTAAGCAAGGGAAGCTAAATAAACACTTGTATCCCCCTTTTTTATGTTTGGCAGACACTAAAATAAATCCCCTCTTTGCTTCCGCTTACCAAAAACAAACCCAGCGTCGCCTCATGCATTTTCTTAATGCTCAATTTGGCTGCAAAGCCTCAACTATAATTATACAGGAAGCACTGACAAATGTGTGACTATGCCCTGTTGAATTGACCAGTGTTTACTTTGGTCCGACTCCTAAAATATTTACAGCCAGTGAATATGAAAGCCGGAGACGTGTCCATCCTTCTTGCCCCGTGTTGCGAAGACGTGCGGTAATGTAAAACCGTATCACTGAAGGGAGAAAACAAAGCAAGGTTATAGTCAAATGTAAAGTGGTGCAGGGAGCTTAATGTTGGGATATTAGTCTCTGTCAGAGCTTGGTTAGAGGGAGTTGTGTGCAAGGCTGTGCTATCTGGAGAGGATCCAGCCATGTCAGCAGGGTGAGAACAGGCTCATTTACCTCCAGTCAGCTGCCGCCTTACATCACAGGGCCTCACTTAAAACTCTCGAGGACTTAGACTCTGTTGACTCTTAAATGTCTGACCAATTATCTGGTTTTGACTGCAGGCACCGGGGATTAACTATATGCGATAAACAAAATGAAAGAGTTTTTTTTTTTTTTGTCAGTTATATTTTTACAGAGACGCAAGAGACATGGGACACTGGCAAAAGTTGTTTGTCTTTCACAGTAGTGCTGGGAGATCTGGGAGTGAAAGATTAGGACACCACCAAGAATTCCTTTATGTTGCATCACACACTCAACACAGATAATGCATCCTCTCAGATTTCTCTGGATTTATTTTCTATTCACACATGATGTTTTATTCATGATATGGTTGTCACTTGTCAGCCAGAGTTCAGCTCCTTCAGACAGATTTGGGTGCAACAGTGCTGGCGTGTTGCTTGAAGGGATTCCACTGTTCTCGCCCGAAAAAATATGTTCTGGTGTCATGCAAATGTTCTGATTTACATCAACTGGAGGCCACAAACTGATGTACTCCTTAGTGTCAGGCTTCATACCTCAGGTTATGCTGCGCCATTCATCACAGTCAATTGCGCTATGATTTATTTATTTATTTATTTAGGCTTAATTCAACGATGTAAAATGTCTTGTTTAAGGAATTCTTGGTTGATAGGGCAGAATCAAAACTGAAAAAAATGTAACATGGTTATTGTTTTTAATATCAAGTGGAGGAAATTAGTTTCATAATTACTTACATAATTAGTTATGTAATGAACAGTAATGTGTTTATCTGCCCAAGCACTTGAACAGCCTCATTACAAGACATGTCCCCTCCATGCTGTGATAAATTGAGTGCTCATGTGTGTACGAGTTGAACCACTCACTGAAGGTAATTTGGCCAAACCAAACTCCACCAACAGCATTTCAATTACAGCACATCACATGATAACAAATTATCAGACATATTGTGTAAAATGCAGAAGATAGAGCCATACAGGCAGTCGCACTGTAATTTTTGCTGTTCGTGCTGGACTCCAACACGCCATTATTCTGGCATTTTCTTTGCAGAAGTGGCCATTGAGAACAATCTGTGAATCTCAATTTGCAGACTAACTGTGGGAGAGGTTTTGCTTCAGAAAGTGGTTGAGAAGAGGGAAGCAAGTTGGCCAGTTAATACCGTTCCTGTGTGATGATGGTGAGTTTGTTCTTAAGTGGCCGCAATCACATTCTCCTCATGGCTGCCAGTTTTACCCTTGCCACTTCTGCGGTGTCTCTTTAGTATGTATGTAAATGAATAAAACATTACATTATAGGATTTTGCTAAAATGGTGCTTAAACCTTTTTTTTCCAAACAGTAATGAGTTGCGCTCTCCTAATTAATGTTGTTGTTTTGGTGTTAGCGAATAAATTAATTATGACAGAGCTCCTGGGAAATTGAGGCTCCCTGTTTCCTCTGGAACCGTTCAGATGTAATGTTGGCTTTTTCCTGAGAACCACAGAGTCTAGTTCTGCGAAAATCTGCATTTTAATAGCACATTATTACCCTTGAGTTCGCTGGGGTTTTGTGAAAAGCATCCCTATGTCACAAAAGTCTTCACAAAGTCATAAGCATAAACATAATCACATAGGGTGGACGTGTCAACACTAACAATGTACAACTTTACAGTATTTCACAGTTTTCAGTTGAGGGTTGGAATTTTATATGGAAATTGTTGTGATGTTTAGACTGCAAATAAACAGTTTCTGCTGGTATTTCAGATTATGGTGTTTCAAATTAAAGCTTTTATCATCAATATTTTTACATCAGTGAGGGATCAGATTACTACTTGCATGTGAAAATTACCGCTTGTAGTGACAAATCCACAGATCCTTACCACTCAGCTCTCAGCTTTGTGTAAATAAGCATCTGTTTGCGAACAGGTTTTCTATAACAACATAAAAATGATAATATGTTGATGAACATTGGTTTCCTCTGCCCTCAAGTGACCAAAAACTCAGTTAATGCAGATTTAAGCTCAGCTCACTATTATACTATTTGGGGTTTATGTTCAAAAAGACAATCATCAAACAAAGCAACAGGACAACCTGCACAATATAACAGCACAAAAAAATGCTATCATGAACCTTTTGACTTGGGCATGTTCGTTTGAACTGTGTGAAACTCTGAGCCTCTAGGAATCAAACACGGGTTCAATGTGGCACACAGACAACATCTGCGAAACAAGTAAACAATGTAATTTCACCATTTCTACAAACACTTTAGCAGAGGTTGGCAACCTCATCGTCCATTTGCTGGATTCTAATCAACTATTTCTTGAAACCTAGTCCAATCAGCAACAAACATGACATTGGATTTGTCGACATGCGATCACGTTGTTATGCAGGAGAAGCAACTCAGCAGTTTTCCCAAAGGTCACTGCATTGTCCTCATGATTGGCACAGACTTTAATAACAGATATTGCTCTGGGGCTTGGCCATGTATGGGCATGTATGATCCCCACTGAATGAAAGATGTTCTTGGATTACTTCCAGGTGGCTGTGGTTTTGAATTACCTCTCTGGACCTGAAACGATTCAGCAACCCGTTCCTGTCAAAACTGTACCCAGAGATGTGCTGTTACAGGATCACTGTGTGGGATTTAGGAGGATCTATATAGGCAGAAATGGAATATAATATTCACAATTATGTTTTATTCAGTGTAATTACTTGAAATGAAGAATTGCTGTGTTTTCATTAGCTTTCGATAGCTTACAACAAACCCTTCATATCTACTTAGGGAGTGGGTCTGCCACGTTGGACAAGCCAAGCATTGGCTCTACAGAGGAGATTTCCTGTTTTAACATTACCTGAAGGCCGCCGTTCTCCTTCACACTTGGAAAGGGAGGGGGGAGGTGAGCAGTATTCAGTCGGTTGCAATTTGCAACCTCACTGCTAGATGCCACTAAATCCTACACACTGGTCCTTTAACTCAATTTGTAATTGATTCTTTGATACTCTTATGTGGATAATGGCTGTTCTGCTAATTAGCTCCACTAATAGCCGTCACATTGCACAAGTCTTTTGTTATTACTTTTGTTTTTTCAAATCAGATTTCTACTTAACAAGGCTGCCTTAATTCAGATTCAGAGTGTTTTCTTAAAGAGAAGAACATCTACTTTTTACTATTATATCTTCTACAAATTATGTTTATATTCAGCAAAACTGCCACAGAAAATACATTTTAAAGGAAACATAACTGTTAAGTTTTCTATAGCAGTGATGAAGATATGTTGTTAATTTAGTTTAATTTAATTTTTCAAGCCAGAATATTTGATCTTGCAATACAGAATCCACATGAAGTGACTTCAGCATTATGGTAATGTTTACTTGCTCACAGCACTTAAGGTTAAGAGTGATGAAGCTTATCTCTCGGTAAGTTTAATTCAGCATTTGCAAATGGACCCACAGCACAGTCAAATGAAAAGGCTGAGTGTTTATTTTTATTTAACTAAAACCACAATCTTTCCCTAACCCTTACCCAAAGCACAGACTGTGGACCCTGGTCTCAGGTGTGATCCGTAGGCGTTTGCTTTCTGCACCAACCATCCATCCCTACCGCCTCCTGGCAACTCCACATCTGTTAATAAATCTAGCACTTCAAAAAGAAAAACATTGCCTCTGAACATCCAGCCAGCAATTATGTTCCCAACAAAACATGTTTCTGTTGCAGTTCCGTTGTATATGAAAGTAATTTCTAGGAGACAGGGCCGACTTGAGAAGTGTATTTTATATTCACCATAGATTTAATTAGTTTGCACACTTGTTCCTTAGAAATGTCTATGATATCATGGATGAACATGATACAATGAGCTTACAGAAGTAAATGCCATTAGATCAGGCACAGCTTAAGTGCCCCCAAAAACAATTTAGAAGACAAGCAGAGAGCAATCTTAGCGTCTCAGTGCAGATGATTTGCAGTACTGTAGTAGCTCCATCTCAGTTCCATCTAAATAAATCTATAACAGACCATTCATGAAAATGGGAAGCCTTCAATTAAAGCCATTTGACAAAGTGGATGCTTGCCTGAATTCATTAATGCCAGGGGCTGTTCCTTAAGAATACTGATGAACTCTGGCTTAATGTTCGGACTGTGCTAAGGGCCACAGAAAACTACAGTTAAGTTTGATATTAGAATTATTAGAATTTATCACTAACAGCCCACTGAAAATGTGTTTATTCCTAATAAATGTACCTTTCTCCGTTATTTGAATAACAAGCTTGACCAGGGAGGGGACATGAGGAGCTTTTAAAATAGTATTATCTTTTAAACCAGACATTGTTGGTATTGACCACGAGCTCTGTGTGGCAGCTCTGGCAGAGTTAATTGCTTCCAAGCATCTTTTTTACTTCTGTGAGAGCTGTCAGAAGTGTGTGTGGCCTTCATAGTCTGTTTCCTCCCTGGGTGCTCATGTGCCTCCCTCTATGGAGCAGTGAATTAATCTGCTGGTAGTGAATCATCATGTTGCCCGCTCCCTGGCATTGGTTCACTCTAATATCTAGTTCAACATAGGTTGGCTGAGGGCAAGAGATATGCTAATTCAATACACATCATAAATAAAAGTCTCTTCCAAGCTTGGAATTGTGGAAACTTTACAGCCGTTCTGTGAGATAATTTTCTTTGATTTTGCAAACATCCACCTCAGATGTAACTCCACTATATCTGCATTGGATGTGAAGGACAAAGTGTGACACCTGCATATACAAAACCACAGATGACTAACCAAGCCAAACCTTAATGTTATCTGGCTGGTCCAAACCATATTTTCAGTGTCTCTTATGATGGATGTCAGATTTCTGCTCATCTACTTAATAAATGAAAGCATAAGAAAGAGAGTTGCAGAGGATGATTATTTTGGGGTGCCTTTATAGCACTCCCCCTTCGCGCTGCCTGCGTGGTGTGATTTGTAGAGAGATTGAAATGAGGCTGGCTGGTCGAGCAGAGACTCGCTCTTGATTTACACACACTGTTAAATCACACAGACAGCTGGCTGCCGGTGCTGCCCACCACCCCGCCTCAGACACAGATCTATCTCCATGCAGGAGCTCCTCCAGATTCTGAACCTTATGGCAGCTATAACACACAGCCCAGCGCCGAGTCCCAGCTCCAGCCTGCTGTTGACAATGGTGGCTGCTGTGCAACAACTGCCAGTAAATGATTTCTAGCCCAGGATAGCTCAAGAGAATATTGGACCAAACCTCAGAAGGGGAAGGAGAATTGGTGACAGAGAAAAGAGAGAGGTTAGGAAGGAGCTGCTGGTCAGGTGGCTATTGTTTGTGTTGGGGATGGATAAATCTCCATGACTGAAAACACAAAGACCCTCTGCAGTCCCCATCTCCCGAAGGATTATGGATGCTTTTCTTTCAGTGCAGGAAAAACCATTATTTGTTTGAATGAACCTTTTCTTTGTCTCTGCATGTGCGCGCGTGTGTTAGGGTGGGGAATGCAGCTTGGTCCCTGCAGAACATTTCAAAAACGATAGATTTTCACATAAATTCATGAAGGTGTTTGGTGGCATTGTTGAATCTATAAAATTATAGATTCAACTATAATTCTAACACAGACAGACTCTTATTTGGTCTGGTAAGTTCCTCATAGCAAACCGAGGTTCAAATGAAAGGGTGAAGACACCAACAAAGGACTTGGGTCACACAGTAGTCAGGACAATACTTAAGTAGTTAACAAGCACATCAGTGTCAGCCATAATGACTTGTATAAACAAAGCAGTCAGGGTGACTCAACTCATTAAATTGCAGTTTGCCATACTGTAGAGCACACAACCCATTAATTCAAATGTGTACAGGCACCAAAGAAGACAAGATTAGCTTTTCAGTAATTTTCGTTTTATTCAAATTGGGACATGATGCCGAAACACTTCTTGTACAACTGCTTCTTGAATCCAGAGACAGCAAAAAGGAAGAAAGACTGTGTCTTTCTGGCCCGAGATTTTCAGACTGAATTTAGTTTGATTAATCTTGCCCTTTGAATTTCCCAAAAAGCATAGTTTTAGGAGTGTTGCACTGAGTTAAGAACTTTCTTGGCTCTTGCACATAAAATGGACCATTACAGTCACAATCATCATAAGTCTTCACAAAGCTGTTAAGTTTCATTTGCAACATTTGCGCACTATTTAATCTGTAATTACTTCACAAAGTAGCCTTATTTATAAAAGAGTAACTATTGTCCTTGTCTGTGCTCACACAGAAAATCTTTTCAATGAGACAGAATGTGTTTCAATCTAAAATGAAACTGTATCAATAATCATTGAGTTATTCAGTAATACTTGTCTTCTCCAAAAAGTTGTTGGATTATATTTAATCCATTTTTTCTCCTGTAATCGGTTTGCTGTATTTATTTTTCAACATTGTATGTCTTTTTCTCTCCTGTATTGAATTTTCTCTGTTTTCATTTTAAGTCACTGTAACTGATAAAGCAAGTTGAACCATTCTGCTGTTCCTGCATGATCACGAGCTGAGCGATTTACACAAGGAGGAGAAAAAGTTCCTGTGCTGGATCCAGCGTTTACATCCAAACATAGCTTTGCATCTTTTCTGCCAAAGCAAACATCCAATAGTTCATCCAAAGTATTCTGGCCTTTGACATGGACTGAAAAATTATATTTGACATGAGTCTCAATCTGGACAATGATCTGTCACATCAAGGCTCATTTTGTCATATCTGAAACGCTGCAGCCAAACCTTTTTTAATACAGGCTTAGTGTCACGGTGGCTTATTACCTTATGTGCATGGCTGGTATGAAGTACCTGCTGGCAGCTGAACTGAGGCTGCTGCGGGGGACTTTTCTCTGCTTAATCTTATTAGCGCAAAAGGCCTCTTTTCTCGAGGCTACTATATGTTTCCTAAATAATTCCATGTCACCCTTGAGTGACAGTGTAATGCTTAATAGATTTTACTTACAGTGTCAGGTATGCAACTGCATGACAACAGCAAATGATACACACTGAGGATTCATGTATAAATCTTCGCTGCAGTTATTGCAGGGTTAGGTTTCTTTAAATATATCTTTCTATTCTCACTATTTCAGAAGCTTGATATGAATAATACGTTGTTTAATTACAGATTTAAAGAAACAGTTCAACATTTTGGGCAATGTGCTCATTTATTCTCGGACAGAAAGTCAGATGAGAAAACTGAGACCACACTTGTGTACATGTCGAACATGAAGCTACAGGCAGCAGCCGGTGTTCCACAGAGACTGGAAATGGGGTGAAACAGCTGACCCTGCCCAAAGGTATCAGAATCTAAAGTGTATTAATCAGCACATGATATCTTGTTTGTTAAATCTGTGTAAAAACAACATACGCGTGGGGTTTTATGATGAACTAATTGATGGCTACTGAACATATCAGGCTGCTGGTTTCCTGGCAACTGCACAATAACGTGTGAACTGTCATTTCTACATGTTATTTTTTCTCACTAATTAGAAAAACAGCATACAATGTGTTAATTAGTGGGTTTTAGCAGATTAGGCTATACGTTTCCCCTTGTTTCCAGTCTTTATGCTAAGCTAAGCTGACCAGATGCTGTATTTAAAGGACAAAGATGTTATCAGGATATCAATCTTTTCATGTCTTTCTCCACCAGAAAGTGAATAAGAGAATTTTCAAAAATGTTGAACTATTTCTTTAAACACATTAGCTTTGTGTGACAATCTACAAGCTGAGGATGAGTGTGAACTCTCAGCTCATAAATCCATGATTAGCCAATAAACGTCCCTCTGTTAGAACAGCACACTTAAACAGAGGAAGGTCACGGAAATTCAGAAATCATCTGCATAAAATCTCCTCATTTACTTTGCAACCTCATCTGTCTCTTCCTCCGAGGTTCTCGTTTCTGACCTTATCGCTATCACGTTACGTTGCCCATCCCCCATCCACCCTTTATCCACCCTGCTTCATCTCAATTTCCTACTTTCCTGTCACTAATCAGGTTACACAAGCGCAGGTTCATGGAGGAGTTATCCCACAGAACGATTAAAACCTACAAGGTCGTGTAGGTGCCAAAGCTGGAAGTGAATGGCTTGTGGAAAAAAACTCAACATTGCACTGTATGTTAAGACGTCACCTACACAGCCTGCTGTGATCTGAAATATGTGTACTGCTCATCAAAGCATGAGGCACATGATTGCCTTCTTTTATCTACACTATTTTATCAGCTTGGTAACTTGGCAGCTTAATATATTCCTCCTACTCATTGTCCAACACTGTTTGAGAATTTACGGTTTAATAAGCTTATAAATAATCCCACTAGTGTCTACAGATACAAAGGAGGTTAGCGAATGTCACTACATGGCCATCAATACTGTGGCAGGTTCAGTGACGGCGGGCAAATGTCTCCTGCCCATTCTCTATCTTGGCTAAACAATTTTCCCAGGAGACATCTCTGCGAGAGGGGTCATTCCTGTTCTGGGAGTTTGTGACTCATCCTCCTTCTGTTCCCGCCTTCGCGGTGGGCCACAGCAAAGCTCAGCTCGCTCAGCTTCCATCTATAAACGTTCTTAGCTCTGCCTCCTGTGAACATCATCAGCCCCCGTTCCTGCTCCTCCTCACATCCCTCACTGAGCTGCAATCTGCTCCGTCTTCCTCTATCTCTCCCCAGGCCGTCCCAGCCCTCTCCAGAGGGCACTTTATCTATACCACCCCGGCAGTCTAGCAGTATATATTATAGCCATTTACAACCAGCTGATACACCTTTGACCGTTTCACTTCACATTAATAAAGTCGCGCTAATGATCATCAGCCTCCCGCCACATCTCTCTAATGAGGGTCAAAAAATTGTCGGCGTCATCAAAAAGCCTCGTCCTCAAGTCAGTTTATAGTTTACCTATGTTTGCACTACTGTAAACAACTTTAGTGTCAAGTTCAGGCTGCATGCTACGGCCTTATTGTATGAAGGGCTGCATGAGATCTCTGGTGCTGTAAGTGAATTCCTGTTCCTGCTGTGAGGTGTTTTTATTCTGTAGTGCTCTTTCTTCTTTTTAAAATTTGCTCAACAAAGAAAACAACAGGAGGAAAATGCTAATATCAAGAATTTCATCTCTTATTATTGAAATTCCAGTTGGTTGTTATTAAGAAGGTTCATTCATTCTGCAGTCCTTTACCCATATCGATGGACGCTTTACACTAAAGGAACAGATACAAAGAAAATCTACTCTATGTCTATTATTATTTCTATTTTCTGCATCATGTTTTAAAATTCAGGCAAAAATTTAAGTGGTATTTGAATTAATGGAAATACAAATGTTAATGGCATTTACATACTTGTGATACTTACCTTTTGCTTTTCTCTTGCTGTTGGTGCACATTGTTTAAAATCCCTGCTCATTTTTGAAAAATATATTAATTGACATCTGCATATCTCAGTTGGACCAAAATGTTACTATGAGACTGAAAGGAATGATCACCCCACTGACACAACGGTAGAATCTCAAACCCTGAGATAGAGAAATTATAAAAAGAAAATATGTGATGCTTCAATGATAAAAGATGAACAGTGTGACATAAACGATTTGCAAGTTTCTCGAACTGTCAGCCAACATTACCTTCCTGAAACCTACATAGCAACAAAGCGGTTTGGATCCGTCCACTCTCGGACAGTAGTGCTGTGTGATGTGGTTTTTCTGATTATTAATACGCAGCAGCTGTAGAGCTGTCGAGCGTCTGGACAGAGTTTGTTTGTTCACGTACGAACACGGTGAGTGAGTCAGACCACTTTGGATGATGTTCTTTAAGCTGGCCCTGCACATTTTAGACCAAATCCTACCGTGAGACGAAGGGAATAAACACACTGAGTCCACAAACCCTGACCAATTAACACGGTGCTTGTCCTGTTATACCACAGCCATTTTATGCTATAAAATTAATTTGCGAGAGAAATACTTAAACACTAGACACACGGGGATTTCAACAAAATTCAACCAAACGCCCGTTTTATTTTGTTCTATTATTTCTTAAATCCGCTCCACAAATCACAGGCTCCAGGGTGGAAGAGGCATCAATACATAATTGTGGATTAATTGGCGGGGAGGATTGGCCCAGTGAGAGTTGGAAATCAGCTTTTAACAATGATTGGTTGAGCAGAAGCGCAAAGCTCAAACAGTCTGAATTACTGTTCCTCGTTTGATTCCTGACACGTTTTCATTGCCTCTAATGCTTTGATTTCATGTGGCTTACCAACCAAAAAAAACAACAACAACAAAAAAACAATACAAAAGTACTACAGATATTAAAAATGAGAAATGGCCTTTTCGTTGTTCATACACAGTAGTGCAGAGGAAAATAAGGGCATGGAGGCTTTTGTGCAGTCCAATAATCACTGACCTTTTAGATCTGTTTTGATCTTCATCACCTCATGAGAAAAATATCTGGGTCTTTAGATGATAGACTTCCTTCACCTGCCACCACTTTGTTTCAGCTGTTTTGCATTGGACACATGATGTACATTTGGCTTTTCTGTCCATGTTTCATGGAAACAGCTTACGGGGTTTTATGAGAATGTAACTCATCCATAAAGTCTGTGTGAAGACGAAAAACAACAGGAACAAACTGACATTGTCTGAAAGCCATGTAAAGCTGCAGAGTGGGTGTTTAAGGTCTTATTCACAACAGATATTTTAACATGTCATAGCAGGAAAAGCACAGGTGTAGCTGACCGTTCACTGAGCCCTGCTACACCTTTCAGGCTTTCCATTCAGACATGGCACATGTGACATGATAACAGAAGCAGATTTTCGGTGCAGAATGCTTGGTCATTTTTTGGAATAATAAGTCCCTGATTTCAGATGCAGGTGGGCAAAAGCAGTTTTCTCATTTCTGGCTGGCGAACATTGATTTTTCCAGCTGAAGTGACTGATTAATAAACATTGACTGAAATGAACATTAGAGACAGGAGTTGACCACATTTCATTCCCCAGACTGGAAGTTATGTTCCACTGAAAAATGGGGACTGTAAACATTTTGAATACAACATATAAGTCTACAGAAAAATCGCACGTGTTACTATGATAAAGTCAATGATGGCTCTATTATATTTAAGTTCAGTAGTCATAAGTAAATCAGCGTGATTATCTACTGGGCTTTTACTGATCCAGTTAGTGATATTAGTGTGGTGCAGCTGGTTTTCATCAATGAAATTTTCATGCAAAACACTCTTATATAGTGACGCACGGTGATGGACCACACGTTTGGAACGACACATCGTTCTTTACAACATATCTGTCAGCAAAATTTGCTGATGTTCTAAGTGACAGCAGGGCTGTGAGATGGAGATTCGTACAGTGTGTTAACACGTGTAATTAGGTTTTCCTTCTGTCTTAAAGGAATAGTTCAGATGTTTGACATAAGGTGCTTTCTCACAAGTAAAATTCATGCATGGGCATTAGCTCAGTCCACAGACCTTTTGACAGCCTGTCAAATACAAATCAGCAACATTTTACTCCAAACACAGCTCACAAAAATGTTTCCCTACTCTCAAGAGAACAATGTATTAATGTATTTTAACGTTCAGCCTTCTTGTTAAACGGCTCTTGTCCCTCCCAACAGTAAAACTTTAACCTTATCTAAGCACATTAAAGGACATTTTTTAATCAAACAATAACTATTGCGTAACACATTATCAGTTCTTTCACCCAGAATTGTTCTTGTATTCATTTTTAGGGATATCCCACCTCCTCTGTGAGGATCCATTTAATCTTTCAGGACCCAACTGAGAACTGCCCCGAACCAACAATGAATGCTTAGTCATAATTGCCTGGCTGTAGTCACTGTCATGCCAGCGGCATGCTGTGGAAAAATTATAACACCAGCTTTGCCTCATTAGAATGAAAAATACCACAGTCTCTCCAGCACTGGCCCTTGCCAGCAGTAAGAGCCACTGTTACACAGTATTACAAATGTTATCCAGTGAGAGCTACCAACGCAATGACAAAACATGAGAAAATATCCTCAATTAAAACTCAGTCAGCGTGTGTCACATGCCAACCACTGAGGCACTAGCTCAGCTAACCTTAATGAACCATGTCTGCTTGTATGAAACACAAGACATTTTGGGCTGAAATCCATTTTCCATCCATTTGCTCGTTGCCCATGTAGCGCAGGGAGGTCACAGCAACAATGGAGAACAGAGGAAAGAAGTCATTGCTGTTTCTCTTCTCTTCAGATTTGCCTACCATCACCGTCTGTGTCATCAGCGTCTGAGGTGGCTTTTTTTGAATGCACTTCCCTCAGCCTTGGACAAGATGCTGCTTCACGGTAGACAGTTCATAAAAATGAGTGACAGGTGTTGTAGAGTGGACTTGACCAACTGCAGGGGGTGGAATTGACAATATGCTCCCTGCCATAAGGTGAAATGTTTCTTTCTGTTGCTTTAACAATGAACCAAGGTGAACCAGGGCTAGAAAAGCTCTTCTTTTTTTTTTTAAATATTATTTTGGCAAGTCTTTTTAATCTGTCGGTTCTCTTTTAAGTCCAAGTGAATAGCAAGTGCTTAAGAATTGGAATGAAACTACAATCACAGATGTGTTATGTTCAATGTTCCCTTTAACAATAGGTATTATGTGCAGAGCAAATGTTCCTTTAGGTCTTCAGGGACTTTGGCCAACGCCTTTACTTCTAAATAGGTGCCCGAGTAAAAACCCTGTAAGCAACAGAGAGAATCACACACCATTTGAATCTTTTATAGGTCAACAACACCTGTTAGAAATCTTACAGAACAGCTCGGATTTAAATAACTAAATCACGGGAAGCTGCCAACAAGTTTAAATATTGAAACATCTCTCCATAATTCACATTTACATTCAGCACTTCACAGAGCTTGAAGCCAAGTGGCTCTGAACTCCAACACCTGGGTTCCCTGTTGGGTCGACTGAAAGTTGCTGGCAGTCCAGCAGAGTGACCTGATTATTGGAAAGATCGTTCTGTAGCTTCGAGTAACAGGCTTGATCCTCTGCCGGGTTCACACTTCACAGCTGTTGTTAATCCTCGCTGAACTGTGCATGAGCAAGATAGTGAAACCTTCCCTGTTACAGAGGCACTGCGAACAGCTCTAAGATCTCCTTCTCATAAAATGCATACATGCGTGACTAAGGGGTATTGATGAGGAAACAGTTTTGTAATTACACTGGCGGTAATTTGGTGATTGAGTGTGCTAAAAAAAAAAAAAGAAAGATAAATTGCACAAGTGTTTTGACGCGGGAATAGATAATTGCAGCTGTTCAGCAAAATTGTTCAAGGAGGCTAAATGCTGCCCAGAGCTAATGTGCACGTCCTTGGAAAATATGTTTAAGTATAGTATGTTTAGCAGGAATCAGATGAGTTTCAAACCCTGTACAAAGGCTCTCTGACCTTTCTTTGGTTCGCTCATGCAACCCAGCATCTAAATTTTAAATGAAAGCATTATCATTATCATGTGAGCTGACCGCTCTGTTTGAAAGATGTGCAGAGATACAGAGAGAGCGTGCAGCAGCATCACATGCTTTCCTCTGCTTCATCTGACAAAAAAACCCTGTCATTATTTGTTTTTAGAAAGTGGTCTTTTAGAATCTCATATCTGTTACCCTCCAGACAAGAGAATCAATACTTGATGAGCATTAATTTTCTGTACTGGTTTGTTCTCCTCGTGCTCTAACATGCCTTCCATGAAAAATACATTTGTTTCCCTGCTCCGTTGCGAACCAAGACTGCCGAAGGTCGAGCTGTGAATTTACTGCAGCCGTTTGTCTTGCTTGTTTGGCGCAGGCCACTTTGTCAGTGTTAATGTGGTAAGTGTGGAGGTGCATCCAACAGCCTTCCCAGTTTATTAACATTCGAGACTGCAATGCAAAAAAAAAAAAAAAAAAACATGGTCATCTGGATGAATGCAACATTCATTCAGGATCTGTGTGGGAAGGGTGATGTCGGGTGGGGTGAGAGGGATTGGGATGGGAGACTGGCCAAAGGCACACTTGTGTCCTCCAGAGTAGTAGATCATCTTTTGTTCTTGATGATAGAAACAAACGGATACAAACTTTAGTCGTATGCTAATAAGTGGTTAGTTGACACTACAAGCAAGTGTAGATTAAACAAATACTGATAAACGCTGATTCCATTATACATGTATTTTGCCAAATGTGTAAACATCAGATAAAATAGTAGCAAAGTAATCGATGCAGTGCAGTCCGTGATCATAAACTTGTGCTTATGTTTAATTTAACAGACTAAAGAATCAACATGCTGTATGGAGAATAAAGGTTTTTGGATTGAGCCAAAATGAGCTCATTATCATTTCTTCAGCCATCTGGTCTTGGTGTGTGACTGTGGAGCATCATCTGGTCGCACTCTTGGCAACCCACCCATCATACTCATGTAAAGTAGTTGTTTTACACGGGCAATATTTAAATTGCACATGAAGCCACAGAGCGTCACATCACAGCAAGAAGGACCCAGGTTTGAATCTCAGCATTTGTTTGCATAATGCTCTTTCGTGTCTGGCTGTTTCCTCTAGATGCTTTTTTTTTTTTTTTTGGTTTATTTCCTCACATGGTCAAAATAGATGAAGGACACATGAACTCAACACTCATATAATGTGTTTGTTTGTCAGCTCTGCAGTGGACTGCTGACTTCTCCAGGTTGTTTCTCCACCTCCAGGTCATGATGAGAATGTAAGCCCTTCTTTGACCCTGTGTGGGAATCTGTGCATATGAACGTACTTTGCAGTTCAGCCGCGACAGTAACGTTCCGTTAAATAAATCCAGTGCTGCTGACTGAATGGCAACTGTCAAAGACATTTTCTGCATTTACCAAAAAACAAAAACTCTGGCAAAAAAATAATCTGTGAACCATCTACTGTAAAAAAAAAAAAAAAAACAACAACAAAACAAAACAAAAAAAACCCATTTTAATTAATTTTAGAGAAAATGGCCTTGTGGGATTTGTGAAAGTCCTCAGACTATTAGCATGTTGTGTTTTCTGTTCCCATAGTATGCTTCAAAATGCGAAGACATGACAGGTTGAGGCTGAATAGAGATTGTCAAGGCTAAGGCCAGTTCATACTGATTTCAGTACCCTCTTCTGTTAGGCCAGTAACAGTATTGTGCACAAGTTATGCAAACCTTTAATACTGTTGGTTGAGCTCACTACAATCACACTGTACAGTATCTGTATCAGAAACACTGTCAACAACACAATCAGAAACAGCTGAATTCATCATTCAGCACGTTCAGCGTGACTCTAAAGGATAAACGTTTTCCTTTCATTGCTGTAAACACAATGCAATCTAGTAGTATATTACGAAGTCCAAATCGCTGATGTAACTTTACAACCCAACAACACTGACAAATAGTGCTGGCTACAACAGTCTTAATGTGATCGGCTGGTTTGTGCCACTGAAAGTTTCCACCTTCCTATATCTGTGCCCTGCACAGATGAAAATGTTGGACCAGATTCTGCACTCTCAGGGTTTTAACAAACATGGACAGCCAGTCTGCTTTAAATTATGCGAGCAGTCACTGGTGAGAGAGAGATTATG
Source organism: Toxotes lorentzi (assembly GCA_037833715.1). Taxonomy (NCBI): domain Eukaryota; kingdom Metazoa; phylum Chordata; class Actinopteri; family Toxotidae; genus Toxotes; species Toxotes lorentzi. The sequence continues at coordinate 16,750,310 of JBBMJY010000003.1, forward strand.
CAAAGGAAAGTAACCTGACTACAAGAGAGGGAACCTATTGTAAGAATGCAATTCTCTTTTTTTTCCACTGTTTCTTTTTCTTGTACTGTGGTACCTGTGTGAGTGTTATTATTGTGTTATTTTGCCTTTTTTAAAATTTATTTCTTTTGCTGTATCATATTATACAACCTGATATGCTGCTGCCACTAAGCACAAGCACATACAGTCACGGAGCGCCTGAGGAGGGTGTTAAACAGGTTTCCTTATTTGGGCATCATTTATCCATCTGCAGCATTGGCCCTTGGTTGTGCATTCTGTCCTATGGCAACAGCACCATACTCGCCCTTTGCAGTGATTAAACTGCTCATAACTGAACAGAGAATTTTTTTCATACGCTCATCTCCTCGCTCAAAATAAGAAGCCTGTGTGCAACGATCTCACTCACGATGAATGACATTACAAAGGCACCATTTCAGCAATTAAGCAGTCTCTAATTGAAGATCGAACCAGAGCAAAGAAGAAAAAAATATAAACGTGGGTCTATTTCCTTTTTTTTTTTTTCTTTTGTAACCCGGGTTAATTAAAGGACATTTGCTGAATTTTAATCAAAAAGAGAAATTTACTCATTTTGGTCCACTAACTTTTAAATAATCTCATGAAAAAACCCCTTTACAGCCAGAGAAAGAGCAGGAAAGCCTTTATCTTGTACACAATACTTTATCAAAGAATTACATATAAAAACACACGTCTTTCAAGAGAAAGCTTTAACCGTTGTTTTCATTCTCATTACGTGGATTTGCTCATTGGTTGCTCCCTCTGACTTTGTAGCGTTAAAGCCCTCGACTACTATGAACATTCGAGCAACAGAAGTACACACCACAGCACACAGACCCTTAAGTTTAAGATTAGAATGCAACACACACAATTCAAAAATATATCCTCTAAATCTTGCAGTAGTTACCTTTTTTTTTTGTACAATTAGAAAAAAGACACAGTTAAATGAATTCACCGGGGGAAATGCTTTAACAAAGTCACAAGTGATACTGTATTTTGCACCATGACAGCTTTGGATACAGCACTTCTCTATGCTTACTAAGTGTCTGCAGTGTTTCTGTGTGCCATTAAGCATCAGCAGAGATCATGATCTCCTGTGAGTGTTCACATGAGCGTTCACATGCCCTAAAGGTGTGGAACGTTGTGCCCTGCCCGCGTCCTGAGGGTCATATATATTCATATTGGCATTTCCAGGATTCACCTCACCACTCTGTCATGTGTGTTCACACGTCGTCACCTCGGGGAGGGGTGTCTGGTCCTGCATGACCACTTGAGGTGGGGTGGGGGCAGGGCGGGCGTGGGCCACCGAGTTTTTCTGCAGCTCCACCCCGAAGGCAGGAGGAGCGTTCTGTAACTGTCTCCTGTACTGCACAAAGCTGCAGGTCTTTAAGATGATGGCCAGGATGTTCTTTCCTATCAGGATCCCGGACACCCTGGCATCCCTGTACAGAATCATGTTCCCACCGCGGATAAAGAGCGTGATGATGTTGATGGTCACCAGGCTGAGGATGGGGTACAGGAGCATCTTGTGGGGCACGATGTTGATGCCCTGCATGCTGATCTCGCTCAAGGACACGCAGGGCAGCACGAGCAGAAGGATGTAGCAGTAGAAGAACATCAGGCCCTCCGCCCACAGAGGGAGCCCCTTCTTTTGAGGCTCCCACAGGTTGGCTTGGATGTCCAGTATGTCCAGCAAGTCCACCACCACCCAGAAGAGACGGTTGCGGATCTCCTCGCGCTTCTTGAAGGCGCGTACGTACTCCATGTGGTCGATGGCAACAAGCACCACAAACAGCACTGGAATGCAGATGGACAGCAGCAACGTGAGTGCCTTCCTTGCAAGAGCGTCCAAGCTTTTCCTGTCCGCTTTGTAGTTTTGATACACAAAGTAGACCTTGATCTCCAGCACAAAGATGTAAAGGAACCAGAGGATCATGGCGTAGCCTCGCTTAGCTGTGCGCACCTCAGCACCCACCCACACCGCTACGTAACGCAAGACTATTAGGAAGCAAATGTCTCCCACCATCACCATGATGCAGATACCAATCTTGCGTGGTCCGTGGTTCTGCTCCACCAGGTAGGCATCAATCAGTGCCATACTGCTCATGATCAGGATGGTGGACAGGCACACATGGGGCTTGTTGGTGGGAGGTGGGGGTACCATCCTTGCCTGGCTTAGAGGAGGAGGAGAAGGAGGCGTGTTGTTGAAGAGGGGGAGTGCAAAAGGTCCTCAGTTTGTCCTGTGAGGAGGCAGATCAGATAGCGCTGCTAGACAGCAGTGTTCCCCTCCATTGCTTCTGCCTTGGCCAGAATCCAGGATGCATTAATAGGATTCACACAGATCACTTCAATCAATCTCCACTTGTGCCCAAGCCACCTGCCGGGTAGACAGTACCCCTCATTTAGTAAATTATGTTCATTGGCAAATGGTCTGTAAACATAGAAGTTCACTTGTGTAAAAATTAATTATTCCCAGGAAGTGTCTACCTTTTACACCCTGATAATCATTCATTAAACACCACAGTTTAAGCACTGAGTTACAATTTCTGCCGCTAAAAAGAGAAAACAAGCTGCTGCAATGTGCTCTCATTACAGACTCACTCTCGGCACCCTTGTTTTCATACAAGCTTAAGCCTCAGAGGTAAAAATCCAGCTGAATACTCACTTGTGTCCCTCTTTGTACTTTATCCTAATGACTGGTAGCGAGCGATCATCCATGAGACTGCACTGGGAGATCACAAAGCCCATCTGTAATCCACAGGAGGAAAGAGGAGAAAGCGCACAGGATCCTCTCCTTCTCCGACAGGCTTAAATCCACCAGTCATGGATATATTTCTTTTTCTTTTCTTTTCTTTTTTTTTTTCAGGCAAAAGAGAAATCCCAAAATATTGCCGTCATAATCCACTTACTGCTCAGACTGAATCAGGAGGAGGCATCTTAATGGTCACAAAGACTGCTCCAGATTTCTGCAACTAAGAATAGAGGTTATTTTGTGTTGTGCCCAGATAGAGGGTTTAAACCCCCAACTCAGAAAAAAAAAAAGTGGTGAAAATAGTGGAAAAACCTCTGCAGTCCTGCTTAAAAGAGAATTTCCTCCCCAGAAGTTTTCCTCTCCAGCATCCACCATCCCTGGACCAGGAGACGAAACATTTTGTTGCTGTTTCTCAGCCTGCAAGTTTCAAAGGAAGAAGCAGGGCTGTGGTGAATCTTTTAAATGCAGTGTGTGTCTGACTGTCCTTCCCCACTCAGCTGCGTGCATGTGTGTTTTCCCTTGTGTTTCTGTGTGTGTGTGTGTATGTGTGCAGGTTTCAGCTGTCTCCACGCTTCGTTGTCGCTGTAAAATGCTGCCCCCCTGGCGAGATCTTGGCTGCTGCGCCGTTTTATGTCTCTTGCTCAAGCAGATTTTGCCAGGGACACCAGGATCAACAGCGCCAGTGGACTCCCCTGTCTCCACTCAGCATGCTCTGCCAGCACCACCAGTGCTATGATACTCCAACGCCGCCTGCTTCTCTGCCCTTCTGTCTCTGTGCACTTCTCAGCTCTCTCTGCGAAGTCAGGGAGATGCTTCTCTTGTGAGACACACTCCTGGATTTTTTTTTTCCTCTCTCTCTGTGTCTCTCTCGCAGCAACCCTCCTCTTCCTTCTCCCTCTTCTGCTCAAGTAAAGGCACTTGCTGTGTGGAGGTAACGCTCAGCAGACCACAGCTGCAGAGAGAGGGAGAGAGAAAAGTGTGTGTGTGTGTGTGTGTGTGTGTGTGTGTGTGTGTGTGTGTGTATGTGTGTGTGTGTGTGAGAGAGAGAGAGAGAGAGAGAGAGAGAGAGAGAGAGAGGGGGATAAAACACTTTTCCAGGGGGTGGAGAAAGGCAGGGAGGGGAGGAAGAAGAGCCAGCCTTTTGCAGCTTAGCTGAATGCACAACTTCTCCCTCGCACCCTATTTTTTTTCCTCTCATCCCTCTCTTCTTTTCACATTGAGTCTTGTGCTGATATCCTATTTTCCTAGGCTGTTTCTTTTTTGGCTTCCAGAAAAAGCCCTGCTTTCCTTCTTCTTTGAGAACCCCATTAAGGCGCTGCATTTTCTTCTCTCCATCGGGTTCGAGGTGCAGGGATGAAAAGTGATCCAGAGAGGAGAGGGGGAGTAAGGGGGGGCAGAGGAGAGGAGATGCTCTCCAGTATGGGATTTAGAGAGCCGGCTTCCCAGCAGGCTGTGTGTCTGCAGTCTGGGGAGACACAGAGGTGGAAAGGGAGGGAGAGAGGGGGTGAGGCGTGCAGTGGCTCCTCCTGACAGAGAGTCTTTCTATTGATCTACTGACAGAGCAGTGAATCAGGAGACAGAGAAGGGGCCAGAGACCAAAAAGAGATGAGGGGTAAGGGGAGATGGGGTGGTACAGATGTGGGGAGAGCGAATGAGAAAGGAGGAAAAAAAAAAAACGAGATGAGTGGAGTGACATGATGAGAAAATAAAAAAGAGAGCAGGAGATGTGCAGGGTGGGACTAAATGTCAAGGGAACATTTTTATCCCGAGATGTAATAATGCCTCGGCTGGGAGATAATACTTATGCAAAAATTTATAAAGGTAGGAAAAGGTTGGTGCATTCGCTCTCCCATGCAGTATGCACTACACCACTAGCTCTGTTTATCCAGCTGGGCCAATTAGCGATAATCCTTCCTCAGAGGAACCAAACTGCTTTCATTACTACAGTATGAAGCCATTTACTGCTCACTTCATGAATCGCAGTTATTGAAGAGTCAAAAGTATTGGTTTTCTATGCAGTGTGGCTGCACTTTTCATCCAACTGTGTAATGACAACTAAACGCAATTGCAATCAGCCGTGCAGTTTTTTTTACTGTTGTGAATGGATACGGTTACTGATTTACCAGCTGTGGATCAGCTGACAGCTGCCATCATGGCCGTTTATGACTTCTGTCATGGCTTTACCATGGAAGCATATGGAGGCTTCATTTCTGAGAGAGATGAAAATTGGAAATAGCCGTTTGTTTTTCACAGAGCTGCCTTCTTATTGACTATTTCCTCTGGATTTATTGACCATAATTGAGCCATGACAAGTGCAGTGATGGATTATATTCCTCTTTGCAAATTGTAAAGTTGGTGTTCCTTCCACAACATTTTTTTTTTTTTTTTAACATTTTGACAGTCCTTATAAAACACATGACAGGCTTCAATTTAATACCAACTGGTGCTGAAATGTTACTGCTACGCATTTAACAGATTGTTGGAGATGGTGGCTCAGTGGTTAGAAAAATCATTGTGTAACGAAAGGTCACAGGTCTGATCCCCATGACAGGCAGTGTGTCCATTAACAGCCACGTGTCCTTGAGCCAGACACTAAACTGTTACCTGCTCACTTGATTGCTCAAAGTCAGTCGGGGTAACGCCTCAGCTAAGCTCCTGAATTGTAAATGCAAATGATTGGATGGCTTGTCTGTTCTGCAACGGAACATCCCCCCCATCTTAATAGTCCCCCCCCCAAATCAGCATAAGAGTTTGATACAGTACCTCTACCATCCACTTTGTTATTCCTCTCACATCTCACCCAGTGATCTATAATTTATATCTTCATTTACATGCCTTTTGTGATATACAATGGAGTCCCAGACAATGTTAACCTCTCCATTAAAAAGAGCCGTTAACCTCGGTGTGGACTTTGAGTCATAACGGCTGAATATATTCAGTTATACATGCTCAGCATTTCCCCTTTTGTCTTCCTTCACTCTGTTTGTAATTCATGAGCACAGAGGAAATCACATCATTGCCTCTCAATGTAATGTCTCTTTTAGGTGCAACTGATTTATGCACAGGTTTATGTTTTTTTTTACAGTGCTTTGGTGTCAAAGTTCTCCGTCCTGATTAATGTAATTATACAGTTATACCAGCACAAGGTTGTACGTTATGATTTATGAAATATCAGCCAAAAATACATCCAGGAGTCTTGTCTGTCCCCTTACGCCCTCTCTCCTTCTCCACCAGGCTCTCTCAGCCTCCTACAAGGACTGTCCTTGGCTCCTGGATAGGGACACTGCATCATCACTGTTCAGCTCCAGGCAGGATAACACACAACAGACAGCAGACGAATAAACACCAGCCACATTTTAAAAAAGATATCATAGTAGGAATTCACCACTGCAAGCCGCACCTTGAATTTAGCTTAAATAACACATAAAATATGTTTCGAAAACATTGCAAGCTGGAGTAAAAACAAAATGCTCTTTACCATCATGGTAAGAAAATTGGGCTTTCAAGTGCAGTTTCTCCTTGTGGCTGATTGCAATTGCAGGTTCAATCAGTGGTCTATTCTTCCTTTTCCCTTTGTGCTCACTGTTTATAGGACCTCTTTGGCGGTATCTTGTCCCTATTTCTTCTTTACTGTCAACAGAGCAACTCTGGGTTTATTGCAAGAAATGAACTACATAGCTTTTACCCGAGGACTGTCAGTCTTGTGTATTACAAATACCGTACCACATGCTCATTTCATGGCATGAAAAAGGTTTTCCTTGTGCACAGCTCACACTTTTATAATGCAGTCCGTGTTTATTGTATCAATGTTCAGAGCAAGGCTAAGGTATGCATCACTGAATGAATAGGCTGATTTGATTCCCTTTGTGTTTAGACTGCAGATGATTAACTTAAGAATCAGGGGTAAAGCATAATTAATTTCATTGCGCTATGACACATGCAAATGCAAATAGAAAAAACTGCCAGTTAGAATTTCCACGAGACTTGTCACCATGATTTGACAAGATATGTAGAAATGTTTATATCTTTGTCCCTGCATTTATCATCACTAAACAGAGAGCTGGGTGTTAAACAAAATATAAAGTTTCAGTGTCAAAACATTCAACACATCATGATTTGCAGGTGTTGTTAGCGGGGAAATATAAAAAAAATAAATAAAATAAAATAAGGCCCTGGACACAAACATGGATTGATTACTTGGGAATTTACATCACCAAAGACAATTTGTACATGAAGCATAACAGTGGAAATAGGACACATAAATCACATTAGCTGTAACCCTGAGTCTGCCATCGATTACCTACAGGAAAACAAATGGGGGCGTTAAGGCTTCCCATCCTTAAATATCCCCATCAGGGTTCTAACCACCAAATGAGAAGCCTGAAGTGGACAGACTAAGCTGCTCCCCATGGGGCTCGTAGATCAGAGAGGGGAGGGCAGACTACCCTCCGCCCCCTTAACACCCACAAGACACTCATGCTGGAGGAGGTGCAGGTCATTTCAGCCCCTGTTTCTATGGTATTTAACTGTCAGAAACAAGGGAAGGTAAAGAAGTGTATGCTGGTATCATTGCTATATTTGACATGACACAAGGTCAAATCAGAGACAAAGGACCGTTGACTGCTGTTACAGAGGACTGATGACTACAAAGCAGGCCTGGATCTAACAGTATTTGCATTTGATTGATCTTGTTCAGAGTCCCATGTGGGTGGGCTGTGCAACAGAGAGGAGGTAGGAATGATTGCCACATTATTTCCACAATCAGGAAATCAAGTGAGAAACATTTTAATATACATTTATGCTTTCAAAAACATTACGGCTTAACAAACGTATCCACTTTCGCACTCCACACAGAGCCAAACAAACACTAAGAATTATTTGCAAAAACATTTTAACGCATCCCCCTGCAAGCATCAAACCTAAAGCTCAATTGATGTTGTTATGTTGGTACAGGGAGGTGCTTCTTATGTCTCTCCAAATGCTTCCTTGCACAGAATACACAGCGAGTGACAGGGCTTATGAGCAGTGCTCATGGGGGCAGATTTGTTTTTATGTAAGCCTCACTCAGAGTGGAGAACAGGTAGGGTGGGGGTTGTGTTTGTGTCGGGGGGGGGGGGGGGGGGGGTCCCAGCCCCCAACCCCCCCTTTCTTTTTGCCCCCCACTTCCCTCAATCTTAAAACCAAA